>CAJNJA010009086.1:0-15018 GCA_905231915.1 Symbiodinium necroappetens | reverse complement strand
ACCGCGGCGGCTCTTGGCAGTGGTACGCGTCATGGTTGCTCGGTTTTGGAAGTGCCGTCGTGGTCGCTTAAAGCAATGCTGTTGGGTCTTTGAATGGGCTAATGGTTTAGTTTAGAGGTTTGGCCGAGTCCAGTGGCAGATATTGCGGGGCTTGGGGGCTTTGGCACATGAAGGTCCAGGAATCTAGGATTTGAGTAAGTAGGTCACAGGTTACTTACAAGCGCTGCAACCCCAACGCAGGTACTTCCAACCTTGACTATAAATTACTTACTTAGGCCCTTGATCCTAAAACCGGAATAGAAGCCAGCGTGGGAACACTATAGATGCACGGAAGAAATTGAGACGATAGCCTACTAAGTCCCGCCCCTTCAGAACCTGCACGAAGCGCAGGAGGCCACGGAGTGTCGCTGTGTCTTCTTCGTCATCGCCGCAGGCCGTGGCTTTCAGTGTCTATGGGGCTCAGGGGGTCGAGGCTTTTGCTTGTGGAGGGTGTATAGGCCTTAGCGATTTGTGGCGTAAGGTTTTAAGTTCTTTGCTTGCGGCTCTTCCCCTCGTTTTGCGTCCGTTCCCCTTCTACCCCCATCCACTTTTCCCTACCCGTCAGGATCTAGCTTCCTCCGGTTTCCAGGCAGTCCATTCCACGGTCGGAAGTTGGAGTGTAGTCTATTGGCAGCTGCGATCCCGAAGTCTGGCATCTAGAGCCACGATTTCTTGTTCGTGAATCTCACGTCAAGTCCTTCGGCAAAAGCCTTTGCCACAAAACCCTTTCCCGCTACTAGGCGCCGCGGTGGACGCGGCCGTGGTGGCACAGCTGAAAGGGGCTGCCAGCGCAGGGCGCACAACACGGTGCCGATGGCAGCTGTCCGAAGTTGTCTAAATACTTATAGCGAGCCACACCTATGGTCCCATCTGAGGTATCATCATAAGCCGTAGGATCTTCGGCGTTGCCTAGGTGAGCTGTAGCAGACAGCAAGAAGCTGCTTCTCATCCTAATTGCGAAGCAAGGGTATGTGATTGTCGGAGATCTCCCTTGTGCATCCGGCCCAGTCCGGCCCTATGTACACTTAATTTAGACATCTCGAGACTCGACGCTTTTTACCCGATGGAAACCTGGAAGGTGCATCTACGAAGCCGGGCCCAGTGCGTGCCAGGCCCGTTGGGGTTGGGGGAATCAACCAATCAAAAGCCATGATCTGCTTACATGACTAGTACGGAGACTTGTCCGGAATAAGCCTTCCAGCTGTTGGACAGCGGCTCGATGTATAATTCGATCTTAGAAGATCTAGGCTTCGAGACGGCCCTTCAAAATGGCTCTTCAGTTAGCCGAGTCGATGTAAGAGGAATCCTGAGTGCATCGCAGCGGAGGGCTGCGAAGGATGGCGGGCCAAGAAGGTATGTACGGGAACAGAATAAGCGCGAATGATGCTGTGTTTTTTTGCAGGGTGGGTGAGAAATGGTCTGATGAGTTATAAATTAGATATTTAAATAAAAAATAATTGGTAGATAAATATAAATAAACAGATAGGTAAATAAGTAAACCAGTTAATCAATTTAATAAATAGTATGTTATATATGTATACGTATATGTATATGTATGTGTATGTGTATGTGTATGTGTATGTGTATATACATGCATTCATTCATGCATGCATGCATACATGCATGCATGCGTACATGCATACATGTATGCATGCATACGTACATGCATACATACGTACATACATACATACAGAGAGAGAGAGAGAGAGAGATAGATAGATAGATAGATAGATAGATACATCTGTAAATGCATTGGGGGCCCTGCAGCCAGGATCTGTCCGAATGGGGTTCGGCCATACCGACCTCTTTTATCCGGCCAGCGGTGTGTCCTGGCGGCCATGACCGGTTTTGGGGGCCCTCCCGAATTCAACGAACGAATCCTAAACGGTCCTAAACCCTGGGCCCTAGGCGATAACAAAGCTAAACTCGTGAATCGCATGTTTCTTCGGGGTTGCAACGCTTCAGGGAGGGGTGTGTTTGGAGGGCAGCTTTGGCATTTGAGTGATCCCCAGCAGCAGATACCAGCCAGTGTCGGTCGACACCACCCAAGGCCTATATCTCGCTTCTTCCCGCGGGTTTCGGAGATCCTGGTCCTTGCAGCCGCCCGTGAGGAGAGTCAGCTTTGAAACTCTGGCATCCGGTGTTTTAGGTGTCAAGAGCCAGCCAAGAACTATCATCGTTGTGCTCATCCTGCTCTGCACTGTAGTTTCGAGCCGGTTAGCTTGGGCTGTTCTGGGTGTCGTTGGTAATCCCGCAATGTGGCTTGTTAGGCGGTGAAGCTTTTGCCGGCCATCTGAACATATGAACATATCCCCACGAGGAGCTTCAGCGCGCCCCACCGCGGCAGGCCAAAAATCAACTCACAGAGAAAGCGTTACCACAGTGTCAAAGGTTTCCCCCTCATCATGCGGCTATGAGTCTAGAGCGTCGCCAGCCACGATGCCAGTGCGTCTGAATTAGGATTTTTGTGTGCAAAAATATGAGAAAAATATTCACTTACACGCACATATCACAATACAGCAACCGGTAATCGCATGCACCTGCGTACACCTGTATAGTTCATACACGCAAGGTATAAGAACGGTTGATAGCAATCCGAAGCAGTAGATGCGAAAGAATACAATGCCGTCGGAGCTAACAAATTCATGGCTGGGAGTCCCTTTCGCCCACCCCCCGGAAGCTTGTCAGGTAGATCCGGATGGCCAAGCAGACTTTATCAGAGGACGGCGCAGAGAGAGAGAGAGAGAGAGAGCTAGGGGAAGGGTTTTGGGAGGTTTACTGTATTCGTGTGAAGGATTCGATGGGGGTAGCTGCTTTCTCTCCACACTCAATAGACAGTCTCTCTCAGGCTGACATGTTATAATGCTCCTAGGATCGCCTAGGCTTGCAACGAGTGGGGTTGTGTACAACCTGTTATTATGTGTTGGGGTTTGAATACTTGAATGTTGTAATATCATCCTTCATTATTTCTGTATAGCTCGAGTATGACATACTCCAACATCTGATCCCATGTTGAAGGTCCCTCTATTGTTATCATTTTGCGTGCTGTGTAAGTACATCATGTGGCGTCAGCTTGCAGTGATTGTAGTGCTGAGCTCATGGACAGAGCCGCGGTCGTACGACATCCGCGCCGGGCCGGCGTCGTCCACCACAGCGTCACAGTCACGGTTACGTGCGAACCGTGATTCTTCAGTCTAGTATATGATAAGTATAAGTAGCCTCAGTTGCGGAAAGAGTCGTGAAACCCTAAACCCTAAACCCTAATGCTGCTGTCCTTGGAGGATTCACGGCTGATCCTGGCGGGCGCTTCGCAGCGACAGCACGCCACCCGACAGGACATGGTCAGACCTTGTTGTTCTGTACCTATAGTCTCCATTGTCGTTCCTTTTGTTGGCTTAACCAAATCTATATCAAGGATCCTAAAAGGTAACCCCCCAAAAAGGAACTACAATGGAGACTATAGGTAAACCGTCATTTTGAATTTAAGGTATGCAGTGTTACTAGAATCCTTGCTGCTGCGAGCAATGCCGCCCACTTTCCATGCGCGGTCGTAGTGCGTGCGAAGCGACATGGGGCTGGTTGCTGGCACTTAAGGAGAAATCCTAAGGCTCTTGGACCCCCACGTCGGTTGCTTCTTTCGGCCTTGCCGTGATGGGAAGTGTGCGATCTTCGGTTGGGGTAGTGACCGGGTCGTGCTGCGGGTGCTTTGACGCAGCAGCCCCGGCTCACTAAGGTGAGTTCCAATCGCTGATGGCGGGGGACGAGGGCCAGGACGGGTGCCTGCCACATCATTTCAACCGACGTAGCTCCTTTTGCAATGCTGTGATCGCGGTATGGTCATGGTCTGTCCCAGACCTGGTTACTTCAAAGTCCAGAAATTCTGGGCAGGACAATGCCAACTTCGTGCAGCTCGCAGGCTTCCGCTGTATCCAATGGCTTCCAGCACAGGACCCCCGCATTATTTGGCCAAGGCCTAGGGCTTTTAGGGTTGTCTCATGTTGTCTCCCTACGCCCTAGGGAGACTGCCCCTGCAACCTTCTAAACCCGACTACTGTAATCCTTAAACCGTCTGCCATGTCAGGATATTCTCCTGGCATGCGGTGCTGAGGAGAGCACGGATGCCTTGCACAGCCTCTTGGAGGCCTCGGTGTTGCCTTCGGGTCTCCTCAACTCGGGGCCTGGAGTTTTGCTGCAAAGTCTACGTCAAAGCTGAGACTGCCTGCAACCTGTGACTCCTGTGTGCAAGGGAGGTGACAGGAGGTCAAATCATGTTCGCAAACTTGTAAGTATGATGAACTTCAATCTGGCCCAACGCCCTGATCAGGAGAAGTCCAGCCCATATCTCTCAGCATCGGCGATGCTGCATGGCGCGGCTTTCCGGCCCCTCTACATCTCCTTTCTGCCAGGCTCGCCACTTTCAGGTCCAATTCCTGAAGACCTCATAGGTGAGAAGACTTGCAGGGTCTCAGGGTTTTTTTAAAGGGCCGTTTCAGACCAAGGAGGTTTGATTTTTCCGGATGCGAGCGGCGGACGCCGAAATCATGCACTGAGCCCTGAGCCCATCGGAAGAACCGAAGGGACTCATTGGGGCGATTCGAGGGGCCTTAAGGCCCTAAACCCGAAGCCCTAAACCGGATTGTGTGGAGCCTTGCCGGCCTTGCGCGAGTGTGAGAGTCGGAAACAGCCTAAACCCCAAACTCCAAACCCTTCACTCCTAGCTAGGTGGGAGGAGGGCAAAAAAAACCCTTCACAAGGCGATTCTTCGAAGGCCCTGAGCCTCGTGTGTCACAGGCGACGTGTGCACCATGCCTTCAGCGCCGACGACGCCGATGAGTTTGGGCCCCACTCCGAGGAGCTCAGTCCTTCGTCCGCATGGAGGGGCTCCATGAGAGCTGGAGGGAGGCAACGAGCTCATAAAAATATATATCTATAATGTGTATACATACATACATACATACATACATACGTACGTACGTACGTACGTACGTACGTACATACACACACACATATATATATATATTGATTGTATACATGTGTATATACCTGTATCAATACCGATATAGACGTCTTATCAGTGGCAAAGAAGGCGACTCTGTGGAGATTCAGGCAAGCACTTTATGGTAGGATAGCACTCCAGACGGATCACTTCCATGTAATGGTCACTTTGTAATCGATGTAATCCCCCGAAAGCAGCAGCAGCCTGGCAGTCAGAGGCTAGCAATGCCGGGCCCTTCTGCTGCGAAGTGCCATCTGAGAGCCAGTTGGACTACCTGGATCGGGAGCCTCGTCTCTCAACTAACGGCGGCTTGCTGCAGTCGTCGCTGGATCGGTACAAAGTCTGAATGTCGAGCCATAGATTGGGGGATATTGCGGGTCTCGATGCTCGAATATCGCACGCAGCGCTCGAAATTTGCAAATGTAGCCTCTTCGCGAGTGCATTGCAGAGCTCGGCTTGTCTCGTTGTTGCGGACAGCACGCGTGTAGACCGGAGCCGGGTTTGTTCGAGTCATGCTTTGCAGATGGAAAGCCGTGGTCCGCCAGAAGCCAACAACCTGTGATCCTAAACCGCAAACCCCCAAACCCTAAATCCCTAATGCTCCGAGGCCCTAAACCCAAAACCCCCAAACCGCGATGACGGCTACCTAAGCTGCAGCCACTGTTGTTCTTGATGTCCCCTGCAATGACTGCTTTGTCCTAGCTAAGTGGGAGGCAGAAAAAAACACCCCAAACCCTAAACCCCTAATGCCCCGAGGCACTGCAGAACCTCCCAGGGAGGCATGTGCATACCATGGCCGTCGGCTTCCCGGTCCTTCATGGCTACGAAGGCCCTTGCCTGTTTGCGTGAGTAGTTCTCTGAGAACCGGAGGGATAAACTGTTGAAGCCCCGAACCGGTAAAAAAGACGAAGGAAAACAAAAACACAAAAGCGCGAACTCGTCATCGGACATGCCGAGATCTGAGAGCATGGAACCCCTTCCGTCTCCAAGAGTCTGCAGTGCAGTCTAGCTGTCAGTGCGGCCCGACTAAAATGGCTTGGTGGCAGGGGACGATTCCATGAGGCCTCTGTTTAAATCATGATAATATCATTTCTATATTTGTTAGAATTAGTATTAAGCATTGATATTGCAGCACGACAGCAAGGCCCTGGCTTGCCCGAAGTGCTGCTCTCCTCTTTCATCGCCGTGCTCGAGGGTGGCATGGATGAGTCGGGAAGGCAGGGCAAAGGGCTGCCGGCTCTGGGGATCCGAGGCTACCAGGAGTCCAAACGGGTTTAGGGTTTAGGGGTTTAGGGCGAGTCCAAACTATGGTCCTTAGTGGCTTGTTTCTATCAAGGTCAGGATACCATGTTTGCGACCTTCTTGTTTTGGCTATTTGGTGCTGTTGGCGCAATCGGCATGGAATTCAACATTGCCGTTGTTTCCTGCCTACAACCCTGCTATAATTTTCATTGTTGTGGGTTGTGGGTTCGAAGACCTATGCAGCTCCCACAAGGCACAGAAGCCTTGCATGCGGACTTCGGGACTAAGTATGGTTCCGTAAGGCGTTGAAACATTGTTGGTGCAATGCTCCTGTGCAAGGTGTGCCAGCTTACGAAGCCATGGGCTTGGTTGCGTATTTGCCATTCCAAGGTATGCGAGTCGATCCGAAGCATTAGAACCGACAAACAGAAACACGTGTCCACTGTACACAGGCTGGAGCACCTGGAGAATGGCCAGAGCTTCGTAGAATCGGAGCCTCAGCTTTGATCGGAGCTTGAGTGAGGGGTTGTGCAGGGTTTGAGACAGCCTGAGTCAGGGAGATTGGCCGCCCGAGTCGACGCGACTTACGACGCTGGCTGGAACAGCATGTAACAGCTATCACTACCATACCAGACGTGCTTGAACCGGGGCCAGGAAGAGTTGTAACCGTAAGACTTAGCCTCTTTCTATCCCTACTTGAATGACTACTTAGGAGCCTTCAAGGAAAGCCGACACAACCCGTGTCAGAAGCTAGAAGCCTGTGTCGACCCACAACGCGTCACGGCGTTCCCCACAAGTGCAGGGGCAGGTTACCCATCAGCTGCACCCAAGTGTTCATGTTGAATACGGCGGTGAGGATCTCAAGAACAACGGCAGTAATTTTTATCATTTGGACACGTTGATAGCAGTCTTCATCCACCACCACATTCCAGCTCCTGGCCGTGCTGACCGGGCGCCTGGTGCCATGCCGTCGGGGGCAGCTCACAGCTCTTTGGCCGATTGAACTTCTGAGAGCCTTTTGGCTGCGGGCCTTACGGGTAGAAATCAGGGAGTTGCAGGCCTCGCTCGATCGATAGAAAGGTAGATCGGTAATCGCACAAAAGGTAGACACATGTCCGTTCATCTGTGTACCTATGGCTGTTAATTAGTTTCTACGACTCAGGTATGTGTTTGGGAACGTGAGAACGCATTTTATACACACTGTGCCGCCTGCACGCCGGCCTGTACGTCCGCACGGCTCTACTTGATGAGCCTTTCCCTGATATCATGCTTCCCGGCATTGTTGCAATGTAGATAGTATCACACTACTACTATAAGTTACTATAGTGTACAAGTCTACTATACTATAATACTACTGCTCTTCCATTACACCACTACTATAGTAGATAAGCCTACTACTGCTATGATACTACTGCTCTACTATTGCACTACTACTATAGCATCTAAGCCTACTAGAGACTAGTGCTATAATGCTACATATTAAATTTAAATATTACACTACTACTCCTAGCAAAAAAGTCTACTATTCTGTTTTACCACTGCTCCACTCTGCGACCCTAAATCCTAAACCCTATACCCTAAACCCTAAAGCCCTAAACCTACCACTGCTCTACTACGCGACCGATCCTGCACCCAGGAGCTGGACATGGCCCTGGGCGGAGAGCTTGAGCCCGGCGCCCCTGCCGCAAGCTGAAGTCAGGGCTTTGGGGTTTAGGGTCTAGGGTTTAGGGCTTTGGGGTTTAGGGGGGGTTTAGGGCTTTGGGGTTTAGGGTCTAGGGTTTATTTAGGGTTTAGGGCTTAAGGGAAAAGGGATATTGTTGATAATATAGATCCTGCATTACCTGAAGGACCCTGAACTATGGGAATTATGGTATATTCCTTTTTGTTATGATGAAGCCAATATCCAGGCTACTTGACTGCAAGCCGATGGCTTAAACCTTCCTAAGCCGTAGATGCAACCTGGCAGCAATCAATTCCTTGTGTAGGTTGCGATGCTCCAACCTGGAGGGCATCTAGAATAGGGTTTAGGGCCTAGGGTTCAGGGCTTAGGGCGAACGAAGCCTGCGGCAAAAAGGGCTTAGGGTTTAGGGTTTAGGGGGCCGGGCGAGCTCAGTTCAAGCCTGTGGAAAAGGGTTCGATGATGCTGCTGTCACGAGGCTGCTCGCTCACGGAACTTGTCGCTGCTGATGCTGAAGGATCCGGCAATCTCATCAACAAGACGCTTGGATCAGAGCAGTTGTGGCTTCTTCCGGGTGGTGTTTTTGCAATTGGGAAACACTTGGGATCCCGTTGCACCCGAAGGCTCAAGATGGTCGCAGGCACTGGTGTCTGAGCATGTCTTTTGCATTCTTTTGCCCTGTAAGCCTTATACCACCAACTTGCCTCGTGAAATGTCCATCCCGTTTGGCACCTGCAACCCGAGACAAAGATTTCGATTCTTTCTTTTGCTACTGCGAGATTGATAGGTGGCTTGAGGGCTTGAGGCTGGGTTTCTTGCCTGGGCTCGTTGCGACGAGGATTTGCAGTCATATTCAGACGAAGCCCTTCTCGTGCAACGAGGCTCGGGACTTCAGGTCAAGTCGTTTCAGTCCATGGATGCCGACACGACATTTCAAGCGAGTCCCAGTGAAACGGATGTTCCGGCAGTGCGAGCTAGCACCTTTAGTGTGGCAGCGGCCCAGTAATGTAGGGGCCTTGATAATTAGAATAGAGTTTTGGTCCCCTTTATACTATATTTATAATTTATAATAAGGAACCCCCAAAATAGTATAGGTAATTATTAAGGGCTTCTATATTACAGCCCCGATGCTTGCAAGCTGAAGTCTTGGACAGCACACCCTGGCAGGCCCGTGCTTGGTGGGCCCGCCACTGCCGGCGTGCCATGGAGTGCCACCCGCTTCTGCAGGGCCGGGCCTATCGCAGGAGAGGGCTTTGGGTTTTAGTCAAAGAGGCAGCGCTGTACAGAAGAGGTCTCCGGCAGAACATGATAGGCTTGCCCCTCTTCAACTTAAGTGCAGGGAATTACCGGCATGCGGGATTTGGGTTGTGCCTAGTGCGAGGCGGCTGCAGCCAAATCATTGCCATACCAGAAGCACAGGCACACTCAGTCGGAGCCAAACCCAACGTCAAGTCTGCATCATTGTATTCATTCGACGGTACATCCTAACGTTCAAAAGTTCAATATACTACAGTGCTTAATGGTCATCTGCCTATGTACCGTCCTCTCTTCTCTCTCGCTATATATAGTTGCAACTTCTTGCTGTCTTGTTGCCCATGACGACCTTTTTGTGCCTGTCTGTTGGTATGTGTATACACATACACACACACAGACATACATACATACGTGCGTACATACATACATACGCACATACGCACATACAGACATACATACATACATGCATGCATGCATACATACATACATCACACTGACAGGCAGACAGATAGACAGACAGACAGGCAGGCAGGCAGACATACATACATACATACATACATACATACACAGACAGGTTTTGTATAGTATGTGTATATATATATATATGTTTATTTATTTATGTATTTGTTGTTTTAGTACAATGCATATGATACGTTGTATATGCAGAATGCATTGAATATATACACATGCGTGTATGTATGAACGAATGTATGAAGGTACGTATGTACGAAAGTATGTACGCATTCGTGTAGGCGTATAGGCACATCCGACATACAATGTCATGCTGTATGCCGCTTCTTCTCTCTAGCTGCATATCTACCTCTACACCACCTTCAATAGTAGTTATGTCAGTCAAGTCCTTGTCGCGGCAAGCCGGGAATGCTGGCACGAACATGGGGCGGCTGGCAGGCAGGCATTGCCCATGCTCTTTCGTTGGCCAATATGCTGGAAGGACGCTGCTGCAGAACTGTGTGTCCACGGATTCCTTGAGCATCGCTTCCTTCCCACTGGCGGGAGGGGAGCACTTGGGGAGGGAGAGGGTCCCATAGAATGTCTGTGATTCAGTTCAGGCCCCGCTTTATTCGGATTATGCCGGGTCGGCCCGTAGTTATGACTTCCGTGGCGTTCCTGCACAGGGAGAGCCCTCGTCTTTAAGAGAACCCGAAGCCCTATAATCAGATGTCGTCGGGTTCTTCGAGGATTTGGGATTATTGTAGGGCTTGTGGGTATAATTGCAGAGTGTGCCCTGGAATAAGTGGCTTGCCGCTGAAGGGTGTTACTGAAAGCTCTGTATCGCCCTGTGAGCTTGACTGCCTCTGAAAAAAACATGATAATGCAATTAGTTTGCTCATCCACGTGAGAATTGAAAGTAGATAATTCGCGCAATGCAGCTAATCGAGAATTCAGTGTAGTGATGAAATGGCGTTTCTGCCAGGAAGATGCGGGTGCAGCAGCGGCTTGATAATCATGCTGTATGTTACTTACCCTTGAAGGGCTCGTGGCAGTTCTGGCTGATGCGTGAGAACTTACTGTTGAGACATTACCCACCCACCCCAGCGACTCGTTCAGCAATGCAGGTTGCAAAACAATTACGGCATGTACCCAAAAGCCTGAAACCATATAGAGGCTATAGTTTTAGGTACATCCTTAGGTTAAGGGCTTTTTGCCATGGTAGAGGATCCCTCTAAATGGTTTTGGTACCTCCTTAAGGGCTGTTTGTGTCAACCCTAAACCCTAAACCCCTAAACCCCTAAAAGCCCTAAAAGCCCTGAACGGTCTTCTGGGTATGTTCCGCCCCTCCCGGGAAGGTGGCCGGGGACCTCATCAACAACGAGTGCGCCAACGCTTTGGCGGATGTGGGAGGGCTCCGGGTCCGAGCCGCCGGACGAAAGCAGGGACAGAGGGGCTCCAAAAGGTTCCTTTAAAGGGATATATATATATGTATATGTATGTGTATATATATATATAAGGGCTCCAAAGAAGGGTTTAGGGTTTAGGGCTGACGAAAGCAGGGCTTATAGGGCTTATAGGGCTTTAGGGTTTAGATGGCTTTAAGGGGTTATAGGGTTTAGAGGTTTAGGGGTTTGGGGTTTAGGGCTTTAGGGGGTTGGGGTTTAGGCTTTCGGGTTGAGGGCTTAGGTAAAAGGCTTGGAAAACAAAACTTAGGATCAGTTTATGGGATTTTAGGGGTATGTGCGGGTATGTTCCCTAGGACCTTTTTTGGCAGGGTGTTGTCAGTTTTGTCCAATCCCGGGTTGCACATCCAAAAACGGCTTTACTGTAAGGTTTGCCTGCGGCAAAGTCTTCAGATTTGACTCGACTGATTATCCTCTGAATCTTCTGGAGTTGAGTGCGCAGCCTGCAGCTGCATCCAGCATTCAGCATGGCTTTCCGCTGCTCGAGAGCCCGCGTTCCGCGACAACCTCACACCTAAACCTCTCGGAAGCCCTCGATGCCAAGCATCCCTTCGAGTGCTACAGGAAAGTCCTACATCCGAATGCATTGAAACCCTCAATTTCCCTTGGGGCCACTGTGCATCTGTCCATCTAGCTGCTTTGCCAGGTTGAAACTGACTAAGCACATATATATATATATGTATGTGTATGTATATATATTTATATATATATATATGTGCGTGTGTGTGTATATACAACTGTTATTATGCCTCTCTCTTTTTCCCTGTATATATGTATATATGTATCCACATGAAAAATTACATAGCATATCTGTAATACAAATGATACATATATTTGTTTGTTTATTCTTATTTGGGTATTTATTTATATGCCTTTACTTCTGTGTATACATATATATACACATATATATATATACATATACATATACATATACATATATACATATATATATACATATATATATATGTGTGTGTGTGTATATGTACTATACTATGAAGAGAGAAGACCCGCCGAGGTTGTGTCGGAGGCCCCCACTGAGATGAAACCAGGAGATGGGGAGAACACCGAGGTGTGCCCGGCAAGGATTAGGGCACTATCTGCACTACAGTGTCGTGTAGCCTAGAGTTTAGGGTTTAGATTAGTGTAGTATAGTATGGCACAGTATAGTATAGCAGAGTATTCAAGATGTGTAGTGTAGCCTAGCGTAGTGTGGTATAGTATAGTACGGTATAGTATAGCACAGTTTATCAAGATGAGTAGTGTACCTAGTGTAGTGTAGTGTAGTGTAGTGTAGTATAGCACAGCTTAGCATAGCATAGTATATCAAGATGTAGCCTAGTGTAGTGTAGCGGTTTATAGTGTAGCAAGATGAAGTATAGTGAAGCAAAGGACAGCTTAGCATTGCCGAGCAGAGTGAAGTACTGTGTAAGCGCAGTGTAGCACAGTCTAGCCTAGTCGTCTACGTATAGTCTACCCGTCTAGTCTAATAGTCTAGTCTAGTGAGTCTAGTCTCAACTGATCCGTTCTAGTATGATATATGGATCAGGATGCTGTGGATGGGTAGGCTACAGGATCTCTGATAAATGCCTCTGTTATCCTCTGTTGGACATTAAGAGAGCTTGTCAAGTCCACGGGGTCAAAGGGCCAGCGCAGAGTAAGAAACAGTGATGTGGGAAAACATGTGTGAGGCTTGAGATCTGTACTGTAGACCCGGAGGTCTTGGCGAGTTCACCCTACAGAGGTGTGTGTCAGGCGTGAGGTGCAACTTCGGCTGACCTCACTTTTGTTTGTATACCGAGGGGTGCATGGAGAGGCTTTTGACGCGTGTCCGGAGCATTGCAGGTTGATACCCTGGACTGGTGCGATCAGAACAATCAGCTCTTCGGCAGATAGCAGGGCTTTTCCCGTTGATATCGGTGAGTGCCCTTTCAAGCAGCTCCGGATGCGTAGCGATCGGTGTCGGAGCGGACTGTCGCTGCATGAGTGGTTTGAGAGACGGAATTTACGCTTGCCACGACACATCGGTTGTAGGGTCCAACCCAAGCATGCTCCGGAGCTGCTTCGGATCTTTCAATCATAGGCGTTTAAGCTCAGGAAACGCTCTTCACAGCTCTTGCGGCGTTGGAATTTGATTTATATGCTTTTTATGTTATATCATATCTATATACATACACATATATTATAACATGCTAAGTTATATTGTATCACATCACGTTACATTACTTTATGATATTAGATTACATTGCATTATATGATATTACATTATGCCCTTTTTTGCTATACTATATTGTACTTCAATATATCATATAATATGATATAATTCAGAATATGATATGGTATGGTCTTATTTTAATATTACGCTATTTTGTTATACGATATTGTATGATATTATTTGATAGCATATGATATTGTATCATTTTCAATATGTTATACTTTGGAAAATATGCACGATATTATATGATATGACATGGTGTGATATTGTTTCATACCATATTACATTTTATTACATGATACTGTATGATATGCTATTTTATGATACTCTTTTCTATTCTATTCTATTCTATTCTATTCTATTCTATTCTATTCTACTCTTCTATTCTTCTATTCTATTCTAATTTCTATTCTATTCTATTCTACTATAATGTACTATATTATAATACTCTTTATACGATTGTATTATATGGTATTATTAAATACTATATTTTATTGTATTGCACGTCCGTCATGTCTTATAGTTTTCAAGTGCATGAAGCTAGGCAGCGGCTGCGGGATCTCCGCAAGCTCATGCGATGCCTCTTCCAAGCCTTCGAGTTGGATGAGACGATCAAAACCAAGGACTATGGCATTACTTTAGGGTTTTTAGGGGTTTAGGGTTTAGGGGTTTAGGGTTGCAGACCGGATGCAAAAGGGTTTAATTAGGGGTTTAGTTGCCGGCATACACTGCAAGTCCGTGCTTAAAAAAAGGGGTTTAGTTGCTACGCTCCATCCGGCTGTGCATGGCAGATGGGCTCTCTTTCTCTTTTTTTTATGAACAGCTTCTATGCTGACCTGCTGCGTGCTTTGTCAGGACTGCCTCAGTTTGACAAGTCACAAGCGCAGCTTGGCTGTATTGCGAAACTTGCCACCGGTAAAGCCTGGGGTTTGTCGCTCCTGCCACTGGCCATGCTGCAACGTGCGTAATTGTGAGTCTGTGACTTAGGTGGCAGGTATGGCCGATGGGTGTGCCTCAACCTCACCAATGTCATGGTGCACTCCGATATCTTCGCCATTACCTTTGCTGTCCTCACCATGTACACACTCTTTGCTCCAGACATACTGTTGGTATTCGGGCTCAGCACGGAGCATACGCAGTCGCTGGCGATAGCAAACACAGTCGTCTTGTTCTTCTTTTGCGTGGAGGCTCCTTGTCCGACGGAATTGGATCGTTTTCGGGCGTTTTGAAGACGACACTACGAAGATTGTCACAGGGAGGTATTAGACCAGGAGACTCATCACCCTGCAGACACAGAGGCCGCAAGAGTTATGTAAATGATGCGCAGAAGTTGCTGCATGGCTTTTAACCATGCAGGCTTAAGCAGTCAACCCTAAACCCTAGACCCTAAAAGTACCACTATCCCAACACTTTGGCAGATCAACATCGGCCCAGTTTGGCCGGGCGGTTCGTGGCAGTTTCAGGGGCTAGCTATCCGCTTTTAGGGTTTTAGGGTTTTGGGTTTAGGGTTTTAGGGGTTTTGGGCTGTGGGTTTTAGGGTTTTGGGTTTTGGGTTCGCAAGCCTCCTTTTTCTGCACAATCAAGTGGCGCATGTACTCGGAAGAAGCTCGGGATTCACTTCTCAAAAAGTCAAGGATCACTCGCCCCCACCCCTAGCAAGGCTATTCTGAGCTGCATCTTC
>CAJNJA010009085.1:0-15019 GCA_905231915.1 Symbiodinium necroappetens | reverse complement strand
CCCTTCGAGAGCGGCTCCAGCGCTCCGCTACCATGCAGCGGACTTTTAGGCTCGCGGGGCCTTGCTACGGTAAGCCAAAAAGGGCTACGGGTGACACACAACACTATCAACACTGAACAGACAAAACAAGGCCTCTACTTTCCTACATAAACCCTAAACCCTAAACCCTAAACCCTAAACTCTAACATTGCCTTCACAACCGAGCTCGACGCCCTGATAGGTATGTGGATTAGGGTGCTTTCGCGGAGCCAGGTCTTTTGGTAGCTGCTTGGGAATGGTGTGCCTGCTGAGAAATACAAAAAGAAAATGGGATGTTCGCAACAACCAAACAGAACCCTGCATGGCTGCATTTCGCCACCAAGCCGCTGTGTCTGGTTCTGACAGATGAGGTTGGATGCATGAGGACTGCTCCTTAGCACAGAGATGCACAGAGTGAAGCCGCAAACCACGAAAGCCGATAACCCTGAAATCCAAAAGCCTGTACTGTGAACACCTTCCCCTCACGCCTTGCTAAGCCCCCCGTACTAAGAGACCCTAAACCTTGCGAAGCATCCCTATGGGGACTGGCAGACCGAGGCAGTAAGTTCAAAGAAGTAGGCAGAGCTAACTTACAGCCAACGATGCAGGTTCCCATGCTCAAGAAAAACCTGAGACGCGACATTGCGCGAACGACAAACGGCCGGCATGCTGCAAGGAATATACGAGCCTGAATATTTAGAACAGAGTTTTGGGGCACTTATACTATGCCACAGTAGTATTGCTAATTTTAGGCCCCTATGTTACGTCGGCACATCGGGTGTACACATTTGGCAGCTTCAGTGGAGTTGGGAGCGCCGCATTTCATTATAGTTTCCCGTCTTTCAGACTTTTGTCGCTTTGTTGCTCGTTTGAGAACGAACCTTAAACCCTAAACCCTAAACCCTATAAACCCTAAGCCCCTAAACTCTAAACCCTAAACCGTTGGGCAGCGAACAATCAAGCTTTGGGGTTCGACTGCCCTGGGCTCGCCGGCACATGCACTGTGACGGCGATGGTAGGGGGACCCTAATATAGTACACTAAATAGTAGGATCCTTATTATAAGGACCCCAAAATAAGGTACCCTAATTTTGTCTGCCAAGGATCCTTCGTACGCACAATTTGGGCTTCGGAAGCGAAACCAGGTTCGTGAGGATTCGTGCTTCCGACCCTAGGGGTGCGTGAGCACGCTGTCCGCTGTGGCACGTGTCCGCTCCCGAACTCCCGTCTGCGATCTTCGCGAAAACTTCAAAACCCAGCATAAATCTCCCGACCCAACCCTCGATTTTCGCAACATGGGTTTCATGCAGAAAGATTCCTGCTGGAGCATCTTTGGCTGGATCTTCATGGCTCAATGGGCCAAGAAGGCCAATGTTGGAGAGATGCAGAGGAAGCCTCACACCCAAAGCAGTGATCCAAACCCAACCAGCAGGCCTAGGGTTTGGAAGATTAGCTAGGCGAATAGACACAACTCTACCTGCACGAATCAACTAAAAGGGCCTCAACAGTTGGAATGGGTTGTGAGGTCCATTGAAGTATATCTATATCTATATCTATATATATATATATACATATAATATTAATAATAATAATAAAAGTCCTGGACCCCTGTCCTAGAGAGAGGCCAAAAATGAGCAGACCTGGATGTGCTTGAAGCTGCTGTTCGGATGCGTTTTCCTCTGTGGTCATATCTATCCATGAACCATTAACCCTAACCCCCCCAGGTACCTACTTTATAGGGTACTAGAGCCCCTAGGGCCCTATATAGTAGGTACCTGGGAGGTTAGGGTAATATTAAGTAAACCCTTTGCAGTCGATAGCGCTGGAATTTACCCTGCAATCCTCAGCCCTAAACCCGATGCCTACGCTCTAAAGCCCGTAACTCTACACCCCATAACTCCCTCAGCCCAATCCTAGAACCGATAAACTGTAATCCCCATAACCCCAACCCTAATTATTACCCGGTAGCATTTCGCCATTCTAAACTTGATGAACCCTAAACCCAGCCCCGGGGAGATCTGATTCCGGGGCTCGGCTGCGAGAGTGCGCCGCCCTGGCGATCGACGAGGAAGTGGGAGCCTTCAGCAGGGGGCTTTTGGCTTCTGTTGCTTGGGGTTTGGTGTTTAGGGCCTGCTTGCTCTTGGATGGGGCTTTCGGGTGTTGTTGTTGCTTTTGTTTCCAGGGTTTAGGAGTGGTGTTCCGTTGTTGCATTGTTGTTTCCGGGTCTAGGGTTTGGGATTTGGTTGTGACATGATGGTTTCGTGGGCTTTTGTAGCGGCTTTTGCTAGGGGTTCAGGGCTTGGTTTTGGTTTGGTCGTTGATTTTTGTTTGGGGTTCAGGGTTCAGGGTTTTGGGTTTGGGTGGTGCGAGGGCTAGCTTTGGGGTGAAAGGGGCTTTAGCAGCTTAGTGCAAATGGGTGGGGGGTCAAAAGCGGTACCGTTGTTCAGTTTAGGAGCCTTTCTATAGGGGTGCCGTACTATATTTGGAAACTAAAAAGGGCCCTAATGTAGAAACTACCCATGTAGCAAACAGGTATCCAAGGTTGGAGTGTGCCTGCCTCTGAGAAGCCTTTGGACAAGCATGCAGACCAAGTGTTTGGGGTAGGCCTCCTAGAGACGTTTGTGGCCTTGATCACGAAGCAAAGCTGCGGAGGCAAGTATCGGCCAAAACTTGTTGAGGGTTCAAGAATTCCAAATTTGTCCACAGCTAGGAATTGCGCCGAAGTGAAATCCTACGCGGAACCACTCCCCTTACTTCGCTGGGGGTCCATGTGCCCAACTAGCACATATCTTGGCCGGTGCTGCTTTAAGGTATAGACTATGTAAATACATGGACCCAAGCGGCTTGACTATCCTGATGAACCATAGGACTCTAGGCTTGGCGCCTCTGAACGATTGGAGCGATGACCAGGAGGGCGTATACACCCTAACTGGACCGGACTTAAACCCTAAACCCACGATGCAGTATACCGTTCTTAAGAAATTATAGAAGGACCTCAAAGCGAAATATGATAAGGAGCTCATAGCGAGGAACCCTTTGGTCCAGGTAAAGTTAAAGCCTCCCATCCTTGTTCCGGAACCACTGGACATCTGAAGCTAACGACACAAGCGGTTTAGCGTTTAGAAGGGTTGGGCAGGGGGGGGGGGGTATGTTTAAACTGTTTAAACAGGTACTGTTTACACGCCGGAATGTTTAAACAAACGGGCCCCGCAGCAGAAGTTGCTTAAAATGTTTAAACTGTTTAAATGCTTTTTAAACGCCAAGTGGGATAAACAAACAAAGAATGTAAACACACAAACACACATGTGTAAATATCTCTAAATTACCATACACTCACTTCCCTGTCAACCTTGCTGAAGCAAAGGCCAACGTCGAAGCCTGTAAACATGCGGCGATTTCGTACTTTGAAACTTCCAAGGATCTAAACCTTAGACCCCAAGGCACTGACTTAGTTTAGAACAGTTTAAACGACTAAACGGTGTAAACGGCTTAAACATTGAAACAGCAGTTCTGACGGTATGAGAAACAGGACGTTGGGGTGTTTAAACGGTTAAAACTTCGGTTTGAACGCTTAATTTAAACAGTTTAAACGGTGGAGCAGCACTTCTGAAGGTATGAGAAGCAGGACGATTAAAGCGTATTAAAGGTTTAAACGATTAACCGGGTTAAACGTTGGAGCGGCACTTCTGAAGGCATGAGAAGCAGGTCGTCTGGGGCGTTTAAACGGTTTAAACGTTGGAGCAGCACTTCGGAAGGTATGAGAAGCAGGACGTTTGGGGCATTTAATCGGTTTGAACGTTGGAGCAGCACTTCTAAAGGTATGGGAAGCAGGACGTTTGGAGTGTTTAAACGGTTTAAACGCTTAAACAATTTAAGCGTTAGAGCAGCAGTTCGGAAGGTATGAGACTTAGTATGAGAAGCAGTGTCATGCTGTGGTAAGTTCAATAAGACACGGAACTACTTTGTTAGGGGCCTGCTGGAACAAAGAACTACGGCAGGCAGCCAGACAGACAAAAGTTGAAACACAAGGCACCCGCAAAAAATGTTTAAACATGTTCAAACGTGCGAACCCGAAATCTTTAGACCCGAAATCTTTAGACAAGTCTAAACACGCCGACCCCCGACCTCCTGTTTAACCTGTTGAAAGGCCTATGACCCTAAGGGTCCAATTAATCATTATTTAAGGACTTTGGGGCTCAAAAACCATAAATAAGGACTACTTGGATCCTTAGGGTAATTTTTAAACGTTTAAACTCCAAACGTGTTTTTTTTCCCATCCCCGGGGTTTGTATGTTTAGGGCTTAGGGCCCTGAAGCCTCGAGCACCAAAGCCTGAAAGAGGCTGAAGGTTCATTAAATATCAGTATTACTATTGGTATTACTATTATTATGGCTTAATAGTGATAATAATAACTATATTATTACTATTATTACTATTACTACTACTATTGTTACTATTATTACTATTACTACTACTATTATTATGTGAAGAACAGGAGACCAGCCAAGAGGCGGAAGGCAGCGGCGACTCGTCGCCCATCCAATGCCAGAGCGCCCTCTGCAACCTCTTCAAGCCCTAACCTCCCAGGTACCTACTATATAGGGTACTAGTGCCCCTAGGGCCCTATATAGTAGGTACCTGGGAGGTTAGGGAAGGTTAGTACAGGCTAGGGCTTGTGCTTTCGACTTTCGTTTTTTTTTTTTTGGGGGGGGGGGGCTTAGGTTGTCGAGTTTTTGGGTTCCGGGTTTTGGGGAGGCCATCGGTGTTCGAGTGCAAAGGCTCAGGGTTGGGGCTTAAGGCCTAGGGTGTAGTGGCTTTAGGGTGTAGGGTTCCGGGGTTTGTACAGGGAGGTGTTAGGGCTGAAAGGGTTTGAGATTTCGGGCTTTGGGGGGGGAGGTCAAGATCGACTCGTGTCAGCAGGGGAAGTCTTGCTTCGGGGCTTGGGTTTATCTGGAATAGGGTTCCCATTGCTAGTGTGCGTGCCCAAAGTCAGAAGCAAATCGTCTACTTACTTCTCTTCCTAGTCCTATCTACACTGATTAACCCAAATCCCCAGTATAAACCCTACCTCAAGTGAGTTTACATATAGGCCTTGCTCAATCCATACATGATAGCTCCGAAAAAAAGCACTAACTTTTAGGTTGTGCGGGCTCTAGATCCCCGCAATGGCCAAGGGATACCTTCCAGGCAAAGCTCGACTGCTTTCAACACCCCCTAAGCCCTAAACCTTAGAACCAAACCCCAAACCCAACAACCCTAAACCCTAAACCGTAAACCCAACAACCCTAAACCCAACAACCCTAAACCCTAAACAGAACAACCCTAAACCCTAAACAGAACAGAGAACAACCCAAAGCCACAGGAGCATGTAGCAAGCAAACGCCCCGGGGGCCTGAAAACACGAAGAGGCTTCTGCGTTTTCCTTATCATGACTATAGTATACTTGACCCCAACACCCGATTCTAAGTATTACAGGCTTCTATATTACTCTAAGCCGCCCAGGGGTTAAGGGTACTTGAAAGGAACTGGGCCTCGACGGTGTAGAAGCCATCACCAGCTGCTGCTGCCTGGTTTGGGCGCTGGAGGGCTTAGAATCGTTGGGGTTTGGACCCTCAACCCTAAGCCTTAAACCCTGGCTTTCGAGTTTGGGCTTCTTGATGTTGCAAGCTCCGGGAAGTCGATGCTGTTGCGGCTGTAGGGCTTATAAGGGTTTAGGGCCGTTTAGGGTTTAGTGGTTTAGGGCTTAGCGTCTAGGGTTAGGGTTTAGGGTTTGGGGTTTAGGGCCGTCTAGGGTTTAGTAGTTTAGTGCAGCCAAGGCCAAGCACAAGCTTTGTACCAGAAAGAAGCAAAGCTTGGACACTAAAAGCCTACATGCTACTTGTGTACTCCGGGCTTTCCCTCATGGTCCACAACCATTTAAGTTAACATTGTTTGAATATGTAGTCAAAAGCTACTTTAACTATCCAGGCTTTGTCCTGCAGGAATACAGGTGAGGTGGACTGGTCTATCTAATGTGCTCCCATTTAAAAATCATGCAGACATCCTGGCTCCTATAACATGTCGTCTATTACATGTTCCTACTCATGCGGTACCCAGGCAAGCCCCATCACATCCTACTTACATGACACGATCACTAATTCCTAGAAGTTTGATGCCATGACACCCCAACGCAACAAGAGCATCCACCGCCTAAATCCTGAACTGCAACTCAGAATCACAAACTCTAAGCTCCAATATCAAGCCTAAACACCCACGCACCATCTCTAAGCGCCAAACCCACAAAACCATCGACTCCAAGCCCACAAAATTGGAAAGACTGTCGACCGAGGTCCGTGTGTCGATCCCCCTCTGCAGCCACGCGGCGCTCATCTCCAAAACGACCTCGTCACCTTAGAAATCTGAAGAATTTTTGGACACCAGAGAGGGAGAGAGACAGAGAGAGAGAGAGAGACGAGCTTTAAAAAAAGAGAAGAATATACATAAACAAATAAACACACACATATATATATATATACATACATACATATACATAAGGAGAAACAAAGAGCGAGAGAGAGAGAGAGAGAGCGCGAGAGCCGGAGAGAACGAGAGAGAGAGAGAGAGAGAGTGTGCTGGTGGAGTGGCCTCCCACCCGAGCTTTGCGCCGCACTTGCACAGGTTCCTCCCCTTCTTGGAGAATCAAAGCATAGTAACCGGTGATTATTGTTGTGTGCATATATACATAAATATATATATACATACATACATACATACATACATACATATACATATACATATACATATACATATACATATACATTTATACATATACATATACACAAAGTTGTATCTATGTATATATACACGTGTATCTATATAATACACAAAAAATGCGAATATAAACAAACAGCTCTATATATATATATACACAGATACATATATATATATAGAGAGAGAGAGAGTTGCAGATGTGTACGCCTGCAGGTGTGTACACATACCTATATATACACATACATAACTACGCACATACATGCATGCCTGCATACAAACATGCATATAGGCACGCATAAACTCCCATGTACATTTTGTGTTCGGTAGATATATGAGTATATGAGGTACATATACGGCATATCCTGGGGCGAAGTAGGACAGTAGCCGTAAACCGTAACCCAGATCCCCCCAAATGCCCCCAAACCCAATGCCCTAGACCCTAACCCTCTAAACCCAAAGCCCTAAACCCAGATTCCCCCTCAACCCCAACAGTAAACCCTGAACATGCGGACCGGGAGGAACCCTTATAACAATCCATGAGACACCAGAACTCCATGGAAAATCCTTCAAAAAATAGTTTAAAACCCAAAGCATTAAAAACACAAGGTATAAGAACCCAGTAGAATCCTGCAAGAAGCCCTAGGAGTCCCTCTTTCAAACCTCTCTCAAACCTCCAAAACTCTACAGCTCCAAGTCCCTGAGCTCCCAGAGCTGATCTGCAAGGTACTTACCTTAAACCACCATAAGAACTTACTTTTTCGTAGGCCTCTGTGACAGACCCTACTGTACAATGTACAAAAAGTAGGCCTTTGGTAACTTAACGTAGGCATCCGCCGCGTCGCATGCAGTGGGGTTGAAACAGCGGAAGCTTTCTCGGCTGCCCGCAGTAACCTTCATGCCAGGGCTGACCCTAAGGGGCCATGTAGCATAGTATATATGTTGGCTGTATTATTACTTCCCCAATAAGCCACGAAAATAAAAGGTTAAACTTGCAGAATACTACAACTATAAGAACCCAGAAAGTTTAAAGATTGGGCATTGGATAACTAAGCTAAGGGTCCATGTAGTATAGTATATGCCTTGTCCTTGTTAGACAGCAGGGTTTGGGCCATCCAGTGGTGCCTGAGCCCGAATGCATCGACGAGGTCACAATAAAACCCTTTGCTCGGTTTAGGGTTTAGGGTTTAGGGTTCCGTCGATCTCGACCCGGCGATCTTGGATACGAAGCTTTGTACAGGCCACGCAGGTTGAAAACCTCGAAGTCTAATCCTGAGACTCCAAAAGTATAGATTCATAACCCCAAAGTAGGTACTAATTGTATTATTCAAAAAATAAACATACATACATATATATATATACACATACATATATATATATAATTTGTATATGTGTGTGTATGTAGGCGTGTGTGTGTATATACATATATATTAAATATATGCTTGCAGAACTACCTGCAAGCAGAACACGATGCACCAAAAGGCCTCTGCTGCAAGTGACTAAGAAAGCTTTCGATCACGCCACCCTGGGCATAGGTAACCTGCATGCTCCCAGCTTTTCAAAGATAAAGGTGACAAAACCGAGATGGAAACCGCCATGGCAGCATGTTCCACACCCAGCCCCGACTGGGTAGGGGTGTAAGGTTTAGGGTTTAGGGTTTTAGGGTTTAGGTTTTTAGGGTTTAGGGTTTAGGGCCTTTTTTTGAAGGTGGTTGAAGACAGCTAACTCAACTCCAAGATTGGCTGATCCTTGACGACACCAGTCTGTCATCTTGAAGTGGTACAGGAACGAATACACCCTAGATCCTAAGACTGGAATCCTAATCAAAGCCTATACCCTAAATTCTAAAACCTCAATTCTAGATTCTAAACCCTAAGTCCTAAACCCTAAATCCTAAGCCTCAAGTTCTAAGCCCTAAATCTTAAACCCTACTAATCTCAACCCCCTATAGACCCAAAAGACCGCCTCGAGGATGACTTTCCCGAAAATTCTGTTAAACGCTAATCGGTTTAGGGTTTAGGGTCGAGGGTTTCATCACAATCGGAAGCCGTCCCCCCACCCTGACCTTGTAAGCTCTGAAAGCTGAAGCTTCGGGTTTGGGGCCTCTAGATTTGGGGTGTAGGGTGTAGGGCTTCTGGGCAATTCGTACCTCAAGTTTGGGCTTCTAATAAAAGCTACTCTCCTTGAAGGTGCTCGGAGGTGCCAAGAAACCCCAGTGACATGTCAGGGCCCAGTGACATGTCAGGCCCTGACCACCGGAACCCTGAAGCCTAAACCCAAATCCAGAGGCCACTAAAGCCCAGAATCCTAAACAAAGCCTCTTTAGACCGTGGACCCCTTGCAACCCAAACACAAATTTAATCCGGTCCGAGCCCCTGAACACCAAACCACTCCTCTCTCGCTCGCGCTCTCTCGGTTAAGGGTTTCGGGCTAAGGTTTGAGGCTTTTGGGTTTCAGTCTCTCTCTCTCAGCTCTCTCTGATGCCTTGTCGTTCAGCCGCAAGGACTGTAGGACCGTTGGGTGCATGGCACGGTCGAATCTGACCTGTTTGAGCTTACGGGTAAGTGCTTCGGCTCTGAAGATACTACAGTTCTACTTAGGGCTTTTGGCATTTGGGGCTTTTAGGATTTAGGGATACTACAATTCGATTAGGGACTCTGGGAAGGAAATCGTATTAGTAAGTCTTCCGACCCCCCCCCCCCCCCAAAAAAATGCTAAGATTTACTGGTATCTACCTAGCATGCTTGGGTCGTAAACTGTTGCCTATGTGGTATTTACTACGGCTGCGGCATTTTTACACCTCTGGGCTTACGGGCTTCGAGGCTTCAGAGCGTTGATTGATGTGGCGGGCCTGAGCAGTCAGTACCATTGCTCGCAGGGCTTTCCAGTAGTCTGTTTATATAAATGTGTGTAGAGATATGCTCGTACCTCCGTGTGGCATGAAGCCCCCGAAGCCCTATCGAATTTAAAATCTAAGCCCTCAAGGCTCAAGGTGCACCCAAAACTCTCCCTGCACTGGCGGAAGCCCGAAAGGAAACGGATTTGCTCGGGAGTTCTGCAGGGTAATGGGCTCTAAAGTCCCTCAGCCCCAAGCCGGCGAACTCCAACGCTTCCACAAGCAATCGAGAACCCCGAAACGTTAAAGCAAACGACTCCTCACCCTGAGCACAGTGGGGACATCCCGGGCTGCAGAGCAAGATCTTACCTAGGAGCCCTTGCATCCCAAGTTCCAGGCTTAGGGTTCAGGGTTTTGGGTTTGGGGTTTAGGGGCAGGGGCCTGCATGGTAATCCGAAATCCCTGCCCTTTCATCCCCAACAGAAAACTCCTCGACCGTAAGGCTCCGGGCAGAGGCCCCCGTTGCGCGACGGCACTAAACTTAAGCAGCATTTCTGGAATTCTCCTGGCACACCCCAAACCCCCCAAAGCTTCAACCTGCACCCTACGCCGCGAAGCCTCACACAAAAAGCTCTCATCCCCACGACCTTTCTCCTGGCCTCTAAACCCTAGACCCTAAACCTAAGCCCCAGAAAGATCCCCCTACTCTGCAACCCTCGACCTTGCGACCCTAAGCTGTCCTGAACCCTCAATCAAAAAAAAAAACCCGGAACCCTCAAGCCCTACCCATAGGCCCTTTTTGGGATTACCTTATAGGATTCTAAATATGAACCATAAAAAGGAACTACTTAGGGGCCTATGGGCAAGCCCTCAAGAGAATAGGGCCCCAGGCTCTGATCGCGACCTGCCACGGTTTGAGGATGGAGGGGCCCTTTTTTTGACTGGGAGTAATGAAGGCTTTAGTGCTTAGGGCTCCTTGGTGAAGTATGTCAGGGTTTAGGGGTTTAGGGCTTAGCGGGCAGATTCGGCACTCTTGAAGACTTGGGGGGTGTTTCTAGCCATCATCTGAACTATTGCAACTAGCTGTTTCTGCTGGCATGTGGTCAGGGAGAGGTGCCCGATCAAAGACCATGTCCGCCATGGTGTTTGAGTAATGCAGGGTAGGGTTATCGGGCAAAAGAAGGAACCCTAACGAATAGCACCGGGTCCCTGTATTAACGACGGAACTACGGAGCCTCTTCGGCAATGTGTCAAGCCAGTGGTTGTTTCGCTAGGCTTTGAGAGCACAGGGTGCTGCAAGACAGATCTCGGAAAGCGCGCTGCCCTAAACCCTAAGCCCAAAGCCCTAAAATCTAAAGACACCCGCCTCACAACCCTACTACTTCAGGTGTACCTGGGTCCTGAGAGACGTACCTGTTTTTCAGGACTTCAGTAAGAAAATCTCTAACCTTCAAGGGGTCCAGGTAGGGTTTGGGACAGTTTACGGCTCAACCCTAAACCCTAAACCCTAAAAACCCTATAAACCCTATAAACCCTCTACGCCCTATAAGCCCTAAAAGCCCTATAAACCCTATAAGCCCTATAAACCCTATACACCCTATAAACCCTATAAACCCTATAAAACCTATAAACCCTTTAAACCCTAAAGCCTATAAACCCTAAACCCTATAAACTTTTTAGATTCGGAGACCCAGAGCCGGAAGTGTCGGCTTCCATGGGTTTCACGTGCCTGCAGTATGCAGAGATTTCAACTTCCGGGTTTAGGGTTTAGGGGTTTAGGATTTAGGGTTGGGTTTCGGGTTTAGGGTTTAGGATTTAGGGTTGGGTTTCGGGTTTTTTTGTTTAGGGTTTGGGGGTTCACGTTTTAGGGCTTCGAGATACGGTTTTAACGTCTAGATAATGTTTAGTTTAGTACTCAGCGTGATAACGGATAAGAAGGCGATCGGCTGAATGCAACAGGCAGGCTGAGCAAGAGAAACCATGATACCCCTTCATGTATTTCGAACATGGCCGTGAGGTCGGCGAGGACCGCTGCATTGAACATAGACCGTGCTAGTTGTTGACAACATATTACTCGTGTGTTTGCGTGCTCCGGTTGCACCTGCTGAATTTTCTACTGCTGGAACCATATAAATAAATTACTTAGTCACCATCTCACTCTTCTACTTGCAAAATCTCTGCTCAACATGCGCAATTCCGACTTTCCCCGACACTCCCTGGAATCAGCGTAGGGTTTTGTCGGTATTGATCTGCCATAATCCAAGAAATACCGTCGCTGATCATTCCACAGGTTATCAATTACTCTAACCACGGTATTAAACCCACCCATAAAAGCTATATAAATAATCCTCCAAAGCCATTCATGAAACCCTTGCGCAGAGCCCCCCCCGCTAAACCCCAAACCCTAAACCCCAGGCCCCAAATCCCGGCGTTCAGGATTCGACAGGCCTTCACGTCTCCAGTAGGCCATTTTTGGATGCTGCCGTGGGCGGGAGTCACAGACAAGATGGCCTGAGGGTTTGAGGATTTGTGCAGAGGTCGGAAGTCGGAGGAAGCAGGAATAGCATTCCTTTACTGCAGTCCGGGTATGACTAATGTAGGAACCTGACTAAGAAACCCCGGGTCCCTTTTTTAGAGTTCTTCATATGAATCCTATTATTTTGGGGTTATAGCCCAGGGTTCCTCAATCAGGTTCTTTCGTTTTTCTAGAACACTGGCCCGAAACCCTATCTTCAAAATTATAAGGCTTCTGTATTATATACAGGTTTTAGGGCTTCGGGCGCAGGGGCTAAAACCTCCACGCCTGCACACACACCCAGAACCTCTCCGCAGCAAGCCTCACACCTGCCAGACCCCTAACCCAAAGGGTCCAAGTACCATTATAGGAGCTACTTAGTAGCCATTTGGGCCCCAAATACCATACTAGTACTTGGACCCTTTGGGTAAGCCTGAGCCATGAAGACAAGCGCCACAAAACGTCAAAGCCATCCTTGAACCCTTACCCTTAGCATCGAAGGACTCATATTTTAAGGCTTTTGGGCCCAAAGACCCTATTATATAAGGCTTTTGGGCTATTTTGATGCTAAGGGTTAAGGAGGGTGTCGGGTCGAGATTTATTGGCCTAAGGGTTTCGGGAAAGGTGGCGTCCACAAATGCTTCATACGCCGGGAACCCTATAAAGCCTAAATTCCTTGGCTCCCGAAAGCCCCATTATCCACACAACGGCCCGGGTCCACAAATAGGCCACGCAGGTATCGGGTTCCCTCAGCTAGGAGAGTGACTCCAAGAGGGTCTGGGGGTTCAGGGTTTAGGGTTTTAGTTAGGGTTTAGGGTTTTAGGGTAGGGGTGTAGGGTTGTTTAGGGCTTTAGGGTTTCAGGTCTGGGATTTGGGGTTGAAGGCTGTTTTGGGCAAAATGTACTAGTAACTCTATGGGGGGGTCTATTGGAGTGCTACAGTGCTACTACCGACTCCGGACTATTCATGCTCCCCTTTTCGGAGTTGAGTACCCGAGCCCGCACAAGCTTGACGCTTCAATTGTGGGCTTCTTTCTATCAATAATATGAGTACGAATATTTAATATGCATATTCATGTTAATAATTATATGATCGCCTCGTCCTACATAGATTCACGTCGAATCCTCAGTCTCTCTCTGGTCCAAGTCTGGCCGAAAAGCCGGCGGCAGGATCACCACAGGTGCTGGTACCTTGTGAAGGCCGCTGAAAGTCTGTCCAGGCGTTACTGAAAGGGTTCAGGGTTAATTAGGGTTCAAGTTGAGCAAGGACCACCACATGCAGATAATCATACGGAAGAGACAAAGAGACCCCGACGGAAGTTGCAGGTTCTTCAAATCTGGACCATGGCTCCGAAAAAGCAATATGCAACCACAAACTCTCAACACGGAGTTCCTCTCAACCCGAAAAAACAATCCTCAAAATCCGTATAGTCCCAGATCCCGCCCTGGACCCCAATTCCTATTAACCAAGCTGTGTAAATCTCGTGAATACCCATCAGACCGTGTAGAAAAGCACATGACCATGCCTCTGAGAATGACAGGACAAAGCTTGGTCAGGGGCTTATACGGACCGAGGGGTTTAGGGGCAGGGATTGCAACAAACAGGTTCCACTGCGCCCTCCATCCAAAGCCGATATTCGATTTTTTCCTTTACTAAAAGCCCCGCGCAAAAAACAAAAAAAAACGAAAGTCCTGTAGCAACCCTTCGAGGAACCCTGATAGTAACCCCTTCTCGTCCCCTTCTAGGAATTACACCGTTCAACACCCCCCCCCCCCCAGCCCTCACAATCGTGCTCCCTTTCTTGGGGCCAGTTGCCAGCATGATAGCCTCCAAAGGCGCAAGGTTGTATGCAATCTGGCCATTCACGTCCACCACCAGGGACACCTAAAAACGTTCTAACACGGGACAGGGATCATCTTTGGCATAGGGCTTTGGGAAATGTAAAAACTGTAGTAGAGCTATGTTATACCGGCGCTCTAAGAGAGATCCGGTTGCCAGATGTTTATCCCGAAACCTCAAAACCCTAAGGGCAGTAGGGTTTAGCATTTTGACCTCATCTCTGAATCCCCAAAAACCGCACAACCACAGGGTCTTGTGGAATCAGGGACTCACCCAAACCTCCAAATAATTACCCTAGGGCCATCCTGTTTTGGGGCTTGTGGTTCTCAACTGGAGCTCTGAAAAGAAAGTTATCACACGAGCACGTGCGCACTCACTCACCACACACGCGCACACACGCACGCACACAGACACACACTCTAACACTCTCTCCTTCAATCACCGGACCCAAAAGCGTTCAAACTTATTTAAGATAGACCAAGTATATACAGCCAACAAGTTTACTGTAGAAAGCACTCGAATGCACGGAACATGACATGTAAGTCTAGAAGTCTTTTGCACCGCTACCTCGAGGCCAGTTGGATCCGGATAAACCCATCTGGCTAACGATGGTCAAACGTAAGACAACCCTATGGAGCGTCCATGCTTTCTCAAGACTCAAACCGTACCAGGTGGGGTGTAGCTACGAATCGAACTTAGGGGTTTTAAGATTCAGCGATTCTGGTGCCTTTGCTTACACAGCTCTCGCTCCCAGTTACCCTAAGCAGTGGCAAGCCCGGATCCTGCGAACAGCAGCTCAGGGCTTTTGAGCTTCAGGTTCAGGGCCCTTTCGGCCCCCCCCCCCAATCCCCTAAAAGTAACCCTGGGTTTCAGTACTTCGGGGCGAGGGCCTGAAAACCCAAACCCTACACCCTCAACACCTCCATCTCTGCTTCGAGAACTTACAGGCTTTCAACAAGGGCTAGCTCATACAGGCGCCCGTATCATAAGGACCCTCCCTGCATTTCGGGGTCTGCATTAAGCTTCCTTCTTGTCTGACCCTCTGACCCCCCCCCCCCCCCCCCC
>CAJNJA010009084.1:0-15022 GCA_905231915.1 Symbiodinium necroappetens | reverse complement strand
AATTCCGCTAGTCTCTTCCGAAACTCTCTAGTCTCTTCCGAGCGGTTTGCTCCTTCTGCTGAAATTCTCTAATTCCTTTCGAGCGGTTTGCTCGTTGTTCTGAAATTCTCTAAATCTTTTCGAGCGGTTTGCTCCTTGTTTTCAGATTCTCTTGTCTCTTTCCAAATTCTTTAGTCTGTTTCGAGCGGCTTGCTCCTTGTACTGAAAATCCTCTAGTTCCGTGCGAGCGGTTTGCTTCATGTTTTCAAACACTCTAGACTTTTTCGAAAATCTCTCATCTCTTTCGAGCGGTGTGCTCCTTGTTCTTACCTTCTCTATTTTCTTTCGAGCGGTTTGACCCTTGTTGTTAAGTTCCCTAGTCTTTTTCGAAATTCCTTGGTCTCTTTTGGGCGGATTGCTCCCTGTTCTGAATTTCGCCTGGTCCTTTAGCGTGGTTTGCTACTTGTTTTGCACTTCTGTAGTCTCTGTCGAAATTCTCTAGTTTCTTTCGAACGGTTTGCTCCTTTTTCTGAAACTCTCTAGTTCCTTTCACGTGGTTTGCTCCTTGCTTTCAACTTCTCTAGTCTTTTTGCAAAAATATCTTGTCTATTTCGCGCGGTTTGCTCCTTCTTCTGAAATTCCGTACGATTTGCTCCTTGTCTGGAAATTCTCTAGCCTCGATCGAAATTCCTTAGTCTCTTTTGAGCAGAGTGCTCCTGGTGCTGAATTTATGTAAATCTTTTCGAGCGGTTTGCTCTTTGTTCTGAAACTCTCTAGTTCCTTTCGAGCGGTTTGCTCCTTGTTTAAATTTCTCTAGTCTCGATCGAAAGTTGTTAGTCTCTTTCGAGCGCAGTCCTCCTTGTTTTGAAACTTTCTAGTTCCTTTCGAGCGGTTTGCTCCTTTTTACAAATTTTTCTGCTCCCGTTCAAGACTCTTTTCTTTTTCGAGCGATTTGCTCCTTCATCTGATTTTCTCTAGTTCCTTTCGAGCAGCTTGCTCTTTGTATTCAAATTCTCTCTCTTGCTTGCTTGCTTGCTTGCTGGGGGTGTGAGGGGAAAACCCCCCTTGCCCGAAGGCCTACCCTCAAAGGCGCGTGAGTCTGTCGTCTGAGTGGCCCCCATTCGGGGTCGGAGCAGTACAATTCCCTTGTTCGCACTTGTTGACCCATCCCCCAAACGACACCCCTCCTAAACCCTTACCGTGAGAATCTCGGCAGGATGCGAACAGGTCTTCCTGGTGCTCCGGACTGTGGCAACTTCTGTGGCTGTCGGGACTGTAAAACTCTCTCACTCCCTCTCTCTCTCTCTCTCTCTCTCTCTCTCTCTCTCTCTCGAAATTCGCGAATCTCTTTCGAGTGGATTGTTGCTGCTTCCGAAATTCTCTATTTCCTTCCGAGCGGTTTGCTCCTTGTTATGAATTTAGCGAGTCTCTGGCGAAATTCTCTAATCTCTTTCCAGCGGTATGCTCCTTGTTCTGAAAATCTCTAGTTTCTTTCGAGCGGTTTGCCCCTTGTTTTAAATTTCAAATCTCTTTCGAAATTTCCAGGTCTCTTTCGTGCGGTCTGCTCCATTTTCTGAAATTTGCGAGGTCTCTGGTCTCTTTCGAGCGGTTTGCTCCTTGCTCTGAACTTCTCTAGTTCCTTTCGAACGGTTTGCTCCGTCTTCTGAAATTCTCTACTTCCTTTCGAGCGGTTTGCCCCTTGCTTTCAATTTCCCTAGTCTCTTTCGAGCGGTTTACTGCTTGAATTCAATTGCTCAGTTCTCTTTCGAAATTATCTGGTCACTTTCGTGCGGTTTTCTCCATGTTCTGAAATTCTCTGGTTCCTTGCGAGGTCCCTCCCCCTTTGAGCGGCTTGCTTTTGTGTTTCAATATCTCGGGTGCTTTCCAAGCGGTTTGCTCCTTTATTTGTCCCTTTCGAGCGGTTTGTCCTTGTTTTCAATATCTCTAGTCTCTTTCGGGCGGTTTGCTACTTCTTCTGAGATTCTCTAGTTCCTTTCGAGCGGTGGCTGTTTGCTCCTTGTTTTCACAATTCTCCAGTCTCTTTCGGGCCGTTTGCTCCTGGCTCTAGTTTCTTTCGAGCGGCTTGCTCCCTGTTTTCACATTCTCTAATCTCTTTCGAAATTCTCTAGTTTCTTTCGAGCGGTTTGCTCTTTCTTCCGAAATTATCTAGTTCCTTGCCGGGCGGTTTGTTCCGTGTTTTCAACTTCTCAAGGCATTTTGGAAAGTCTATAGGCCCTTTATATTTCATTGACCGATTGAGGGGACTTAGATTCCAGTAAGTTTTTGGGCCGGCCCAGCCAAATTTTGACAAATTTCGACAAATAAAAGACAAAAAAAGACAAATAAAGACACGTAAAGACAAATATTAGACAATTAGACAGATTTTGACAACATATTGACAAATAAAGACAAATTTTGACAAATAAAGGCAAAATATTGACAAATATTACCAAAGCCTGAGCATTTTCAATCGAATTCAAACCCTGCAAGGACCAAAGCCTGAGCAGTTTAATTAGAATTTAAACCTTGCGGCGAGGACAAGTTGCAGAAACAAATAATGTGGATCTAAGCTGCAGTCGGCATTCCCTCATTACATTCGAATAAAACCCTTGCATTGGAAAGAGGCTTTAAATCCGAATGTAAGACCCGCCAACGCATGGGAGATTCAATTCAAATCCAATCTCCCTCCATACCGGGACAAGATTCAGTGTGGAATTAAACTCGAATTTATGCCTTCACCACCGTGAATGACCGTTAAGCATTAAATGAGAATCTAAGCCCTCCAGCCGGGCACCTGAACCCCACACAGAAGAAAAGGCATAAAGCAGAATTTCAATCCACATTGAATCTGAAATTCTACCATAATCGGGTGTTCATAAACGCTTCAGGCTGGCTTTCGTCAATTCGGGTGTTGAGGTGTACGGTGTTCAAAGCTTGGGGGGTTCGGGACTGATGCCTCAGATGCTCGGAGATCTAGGGGTGTGATTAAACTTCAGGCTTTTGGGTTGATGGGCAAAATTTTGCAATTAACGGCGGACGGAGGGGCAGGGCCTTGGCAACTATGGAATTTTGCCTTACCCACCTTACCCTTTCCGGAGACCCACAACCGCCCTAATGAAGCCTTGTGCGACACTTCATGCATAGGCTTTCTGGCTTCAGCAATGGAATGCTTGAAGGACTCCACTCCAACCAGTAACCTAATGCTTGAATGTGCTAAGAACCCCCTAAACCTAGACGCCCACTGCGGTTGAGATGTGTTTTGAATCATAACCTGCCAGCCTGAAACTTTCAGGATATCTGGCTTCTTCATGCTGGCTTGGAAGTCAGATTCAGGAGAACTTTCAAAGTTGCTTTGCTGTATGTATATATATATATATCTGCAGGCGGTTTTCGCTGGCTGGCAGCATTACGACCAGATTTTCTGTCACATGGTGTGCTTCCTTTTGGACAAATAATTGGCGTTAGGCAGAAGCTTTCTGTGACAAAGCATGTAGGAGTTCTCGTCTACATGCTAATCTGTTTAATGTCTGGGGTGTAGTTTGACAGATACCCGCATCCATGCACAATGACTTTAAACCGCGAGCTCTAAACCCTGGCTCCTAGACCTCGAATGCTAATCTCGACGCCGTACGTCTTGTATTGGGTTATTCGATACACATCTCAGGCAACCTTGAGGAAGACCCTACATGAAACTGAGCCTTCCTCGATTGGCCCTCCACCCGAAACTCTAAGGCCCAAGCCCAGGTAGTGCCAGTGGTGCTGGCGGTTGCGTCGGACTGGCCTTGCATCAAATCAAAGGGGCTTGGGCTGTGGAGGATTAGGCACTTGGGCTTAGGGTTGTGCAATTCCGGAAGAGTAGGGGCATTTTGCGCAGTAGCAAGCAAGTCATGCCAGAAATCTGGGTGTACATTAGACACCTAGGGGGTCAGTACCTAGTATAGTAAACAGCAGCACAGCAGCGCATTTTTGATAAAGAGGTACCGGGCTGGGGGGCTTAGGATCCTAAGCACCAAGAAAGGTCTTGATTGATATGTAGATACGGTAGAAGCCCGAAAGCCGGAACATGATTCTCCTCATGCCGTGAAGGTAAAGTAAAGCGAATCCCGGCACTAATCATCATTAACCCATGTTTCAACTTTCTGGCGTTCAAAATGAGGGATTTGCACAGAAGATCTGCTACTGGATATCTTTGTGGCTCTTATGCTCTTGATCCGCAAGCTGGGAAGAAAGTGGAGTCGTCCCAAGTCGGAACGCTTCCAATCAACAAGCAACATTATATTACAGGGTTCAGGAATTTCCAGAGCAGTTACTGGGCCGTTTCAGCAGAACCGCCAATACAGCAGCTCTTGGCCGAAGAACCCCATAGCTTTAGACTAGATACTCAGGCTGAAAACTAAACACCACCAACAAAAACCGTGAAGCGCTGCAAGCTACAACCCCAACCGACGTCCCTAAGCTCTAAAGCAAAAAAGTCAAACTTCACATCCCGGAAGACCTCGATCCCCCAAAATCCCCACGTCCCTGAAACCCTACACCCTTTCACTCTGACAACACGAGACCCGCTACACCTCTACGCCAGGCCTTCACAAGCTTGCCCGACGAAGCTGCCGAAGCCAGAGTGGAGGAGTCCACACCCATGGCGACGGTGGGCTGCACGCCTGGTAAGGGGCTGAAACAGTGAGTTGTTGAAGCTGTGTTGGTGCAGGAGAGTTTACAGGCTCCGGATTGTGAGTCTCGGTGTGTCGGTGTGCGTGTGCAGGCAAGGAGGCACCCGAGATGTGGGGTATACTTTTGACGGGTTACAATTTGCTGGGGTTTGCGAAAATTAAGGCCAGAAAGGCTCAACACATACCGCCGAGAAAAAGGTCTTAGCACCGGAAGCTTCAAGAGCAAAACCTTAAAGCCTGAAACTCTGAAGCCAACCAAAACTTAGTGTTTAGGGTTTAGGGCTCCCAGGGTACAGGATTCAGTCAGCTGGGCATTTAATCCTCTAGTAACTCTGGTCTAGACGTCGAAATCATGCGGAAGCTACAGTCTTACTTCGGATGCCTGGCACATAATATTTGAGAATAGTTCTCGAGGCAGGCGCAAGAAAGTTGAGAACAGAAGCTTAGGGCTTGTTGGGTTTGTATGAAGGGTTTGTGAGGTGAGGTAGGTGTTTGGACGCACAGTTTCAGAGTTTAGGGTGTGGGCTGCCAGGATCAGCAGATCGAACTAACTGGGGTGGAGGATTCCGGTTTGCATTGGAGGGTATCATATTGACATGCAAGACGTGCTGAAGGACCCGGTGCCTGCAAGACTGTACGGTTCAAGTTGCAGAACGAAAATAACAACAATCCGTAGCCAAATACCCTGACATTCCTCACCGAAACCCCTTAGCTCGAAACCCGTCAACCCACTAAGCTAGTCGCGAAACAGCAATCCCTCGTCCTCGAAACCCAAGATCTGATCCATTCTGATCTAATTATCCTACTATCCAGAAGCTTGCCTCGGCAGCTGACAGCCAAAGCTAAACGAACTATGAGTCCCAAAGCTTGAAGAGTTGGGTCTTCAGAACCTAAACCCGTTCCTTAAGGCCTTGACCTTTGGGGCTTTGTAAGGTATCTTTGAGAGTCCTAGTTTTTTCTAAACAAGGTTTCTATCGGTGATACTGTGTTTTCATTGGGATTCTACCCTGAGCAACTGGGCAGGCGACCAACGATGGCTGGAGTTGTGGATGTCGCTCCCGTCTGCACCTGAGCCACTGACTCCCAGAGCCTAAACTCCGAGCCCAAGCCGTGGCCTCGTGCCTCAGAGGGTTCTGGCTTTTTGGGGTTTCCGGGTTTGGAGCTCAAGGCTGTACAGGTTTGCTGCTACTCACGTTGATAGTACGGATGTACAGGTTGCGTCATCTTCAAAATTCACAAAGCTATCACAAACCTGACCGATGCATCTCGGTAAATGTAGCGCGCCCAATACTGCAGTGACAATTGCCATACTTCTTTGTGGGGTTTACATCACCGAAGCCTTATAGCATCTCGACACTAAGAGAACTCTAAAAATCTCTCAAGCCGAACAGAACCCTCATAGTAACCGTATAGCAAGCTTCATAGAACCCCAATCAAGTTTGCCCTTCGGCTCGCCAACATTTCAGCTCCGTTAACTTGCAAAACTAGCATTCAGGCTCAGGAATTCGGGATCCAGTACCAGGGAACCACGAAACTCACGGTCAATGCCAAGGGGTTTGAGGCTTGCTGTGGGTCAGGGTTGATGCAAGATGTTAAGATACGTTAAGAAGAGGAGTCCAGAGAGCGTGAAGATGTTTTTTTCTTCTGGCTCCTTGGTCTTCCTTCTGCCGGCAGATGAGACGTGGAGAGCTGCCAGTCTGATGCCCTGGGCATGCCTGATGCCGTACGAACAATCTGCCAACCTGGCCTTGCAAATAAGCTAACTTACTGCACGCATGCATGTAAGCATACTGTTGTGCGCATGTCTCTGCTGCTGACCTTCCTGTACACTGTATGTCTTTTCGACATGAGCCCTGGTCAAGACTGAAACCCCAAGTCGTATCGAGGAAGCTACGCTTAAGCCTGAAGTGTTTGCGTGCAGGGAGCGGCTCTGTCAGGTATGATGAAGAGCGCTACTGCTGCTATAGGCTGCCACTACTATTTCCGAGCCTTCGATATGGACGGGGTCTGGCAGGTCATCCCTGCATTCTTCGAATCTCTGTGCAGGCAAATCATGCACATGAGCCCAAGTTTAGGCTCCGGGTTTACAATACGACCCTGACTATAAACCAGCTGGGCTGTTATCGAAGTTATCCAAGAGAAGGTACTACACATGTTGGTCTAGGTAGGTTTCAGGGCTTCAGGTTCCAGGTTTCTGCAGGGTTGAGCCCTTGACTCGTCTAACTGCTGTGGCTGGCACCGGGACGTTCTGTGCTGAGACTGCATCCGGGTTGTACCTGAGATCCAGGCTGATTGGGACAGGAAACTTACATGTTCATGTATATATACATATTATACATCCTCTTCCTGTTAAACTTCTAAGCTGATCTATACAAGTTCCGAGGCGCTGAAGCCAGAATGCAGTGGCTCAACATACTTGGCTTGTAGCACCGCGCAAAGTGGGCACGCCCAACACCCTCTGACGGTTTGCAGTGAATGGCTACTGGCAAGGTGTTCGTCTATGGAAAATGGACATCGTTCAAGGCAGGGTTAGGGCACTGTCTTCCTGCAGCTGGAACTGGAGACATAATACGGCAACCTGCAAGCCCGGCATCATACAAAACGATCTATAGCCGTAGACTCTCCGAAGCAAGCCTACGATGCCAAGCCCTGTCAACCCAACAACTCCACTTCAGAACTCGGATTCTTGGAATCTGATCCGCTGGCCCTGTCCCTTACTCTCAAAGCAGCTTGTAAGCCTGCAGTCATGCCAGAAACCTGGAAATGAATAGCTTGATCCCCACTTTCTCAACCCCACTATACATCGGCGACAGGGCACTGTTCCTCACCTTTCTTGATGGTGACTTTCAAGAACTTGCCCTGCTTGGTGTCGAAGCCTCGTGTCGCATATTGGGCTCGAAATCATTGTAGGTCCAGTTGCCTCTACAGTCTACAGGATATAGTAGACTTATCCAACACATGCTGTACTTCCTTCGGCTCTGAATTTCCACGACAAGAACTACACCCAGGTACAGAATGAATTTGGCATAGGGTTCTTCTGACGTAAACAGCAGATTATGCGAACGGTTTCCATGGAGCCAACATGGAACAAGCCTCAAAGCTAATGTGGTTTCTCCCATTTAGAAGAACGTTTGGATTGCCCGTCCCACTTTTAGAACAAGTTGGAGCAGCACCAACCAGAGACTATCAGCCCCCGTGCGTCCCCAAACTCTGAACTCAGAAAGTCTGCACGAACCCGCCAGCATCCGACAAAAACCCCGAGCCTCAAACAGCTAAAGACTAGACCCGAACCCGACGAGACGAAAATTCCGCGGACCCAAAACTACCATCGAGACCCCAACATCCCCAAGGCATAAACCTAGAACCTGCGGATCACAGAACCATTATGCTACTGTGTAGCTGTAGCTGTAAAGCTGAGGCAGTGGCCGTTCATACCTTTAATGGCCATCGTGGCTGCTTGAGTCGACAAATACGAGCAGAAACCGAAGCCTTTCGAGGCCTGGCCGGAGTTTGGGGTTTCGGCCCCTTTGGGGCTTGGGATTCAGGGATTAGGGCTTAAGGCTGTAGGGGATTTAAGAGGTTTGAGTTTGGCGGGGTTGGGGGCTACCGGTTTTATGGTAGTTGGGGCTGCGAGAGCTATTGAAGGAGGGTTGCTGAGTGCTCCGGAAGCCAGTGGCCATTGTCGCTCTGGCGTTTTGAGCCGGGTGTAGTGGTCGGTTGGTCTGGACATTTGTTGATGAGGAACAATTTGAGGTGAGGTGATGCCCTTCCGTATGGCTCTTGCAAGAAGGGCTTACTTATGGCATTTCGGAAATCAGGTTGGGGCTTCTTCAGGCTTTCGCTGCTTACGGCTTACGGCTTTGATATTAGGGCTTGTGAGTTACGTGGACTCTGACTTGTCGGCACATGTGCACAGATAAGCTGGTAGGCTGACACACAGGCTAACCACATGTATGCATGCATGCAAGCATGCAGACTGTGTCTCTCCATATGTAGTACATCCTTGCATACGTGCATACATACAAAAAGACGTGGATGCATAGAGCGAAGATGGTTCTGGGCATTCCACCACATACTTACGCTAAGGACGGCTGCGAACAAAAGATTCCCGCTGCCTGCGATGCTGAGCCTGGGTTCACCTGAAACCGTAAAGTCCATGTCATGAGAAGCTCGAAGCGGTAAATCTCAGGAATCTTAGCAAGCTGTGAACCGGCTGTAGTGAACAGTGAAACCTCTAAACTCTAAACTCTGCCCCAAGCCCTAATCCGCTTAACTACTCTGTTTCATTCTGTTTCGAGATCGGAGCCCTTAAAACCGACAAGTTGCAGCCAATGCTCTCCAGTTTGTCAACATCATTATCATTATCAGCACAAATACTTCTGATGCGACCACTACTAAACGAGCACAAACAACCAAAGCTGATGAGGGCCTTCGTAACTGGATCCACATGAATCTTCGCGGACACGATCTGGCCGAACCTGATTCGCAGCATTTCTCGGAGCTCGACACTGCTCTTTGCATCATATCTTGCAGGATTTTGATGCTCTCCAGTGGGGAAACTCTCAACACCTCGGCAGTCTCCGCAACTCACGAATGCTGTGAAGTAGCGGTGAAAAGTGCGCATTGAAGTCGTCGTCGGTCCAATTAATCGGGACGTGGAACACGAAGATGTTCGCTCCTGGGAAATCCAACAAAATCATGATAATCATCACTACATGTGCCATTACCATTACCATTATCAACATCATCATTATCGTGGCCGTGCGCTTCCCACGCCACTAAACAACGTGTTGGCAAGAAGGACAACATTGATGAACGGTAGTAAGCATAGGAGATGATGCCACTAGTAGAAACCGTGCGGCGCAGCAAGAAAGACGTGAAGAGAATTGCTAATATGGATACAGCCAGCTGCAATGGGAACCCTCAACCCCAGAAACATAACTTATTCTTGCAACTAGCTGTTCTACATGTTTTGGGGACTGTTGAATGTTCAAGAAAATGCCAAACCCTTAAGCCAACAAAGAAATGGGCGCAAAGGCCTGCGAACCTTAAACCTGAAGCCCTCGACCCTTTAAATGCCCGAAGCAGCTGGCAGTCCTGGCGGACCATTGCCTCCTTGCATTGCCGGCAGTGCGGCCTCCACAGAAGCACAGCCCTATGGGTCCAGGTGGTTCCCGGTTTTCTTCCTGAACCAATAGGCGCACAAGACAAGGATACATCCAGGTTGAAGGTGTAGGGTTGGAAAGCGTGCGGGTCCACGGCTTGTTTGTCATACGATCTTGGGCACAAGACTCCGAAAGCCGCCAAACTGGCAATAAGTAAAGACAGGAGTTGTGTAACCGCTTAAACGCGTAAGGGGTCTTCCAGGGTTGAGGCTTGCTTCACAGCCACACGGAGTTTTAGGGGCTAGGCATCACAAGACCCTGGCCGTGTTCGTCAAGGGTTCAGGGCCATCAGCCCCAAACAGGCCAAAAGCCTGAAGCTGTACCACGAAAACATCCAGAGTTCTTGAATCTCATACCCTGGCTCCCGAAGACTCAACCGATACAAACTGGCAGGCACTTCGTTCCCAAGCCCGACCTGTGTGAGAGCCAGCTGCCCAGTGGTGCTGCTACCTGGGAATGCACGGCCTAACCACATAGCCCAAGGTCCCTAAGCTCGTTCCAGGTACTCAGAGCACTAAGTTCGGCATGTGGTATGTCAGGATCCAGGCTTTGGGCTCTAACCTTCGGTGTAGACACCGAAGTATCAAACTTTAAACCCTGAGCCTCTGACCACTATCATTTACCCGGTGAGCCATGTCAGTCTAACATTACAAACACCGTAAACGGCTCTCAACCCTGAGTGATTCCATGCAGGCAGCTGGAGGCAGCAATAATTTATGCAGTACACCCTAAACCCATGACCTACACACAACAGCTCTTTCAAGTTTCTGGGAAGACCCATACATACCGCGAAACTTGCACTTTAAAGACTCTAAAGCGGTCCTAGAGTCTCGGCGTAAAGCTGATGAAACCCTGAGAGCGCCCCCCTCATGCGACCCCTTCCCAACGAAACGGCTCTCGAAGCTCTCAAGGCCGACAGAACCCTGAAATTTGCCTGCAGCGGCCCCAGGCAAGGCAGGGGCTCCTGCAGCCGCGGCCTCGGTCCAAAGGAAAGGCCTTCGAAATAGGGGGGGGCTGAGATCTCGGCCAACCTAGCTTCAAACGAAACTCTAATTCCTTAACTCTCTGGGTTAAAAAGTTGAGTTCGCGATTTTGTTCAGCAGCCAATCCCGGTGTTAAACCTATTCAGGGTCTGTTCGAACCAGAATTGGTCGGCTGGCTGCAGTTTCGGTGTTACACAGTGTTGCTTGGGGCTTCAAAAATCGTAAACCCATTTGCATGCGCAAGATCACACTCCGAATCCCGAAAGCAGAATCTTCAAGCCTTCAGCCTTGATGCAGGAATCCTAAACTACGCTGAAAATCACACCCTGAGGCACACCTCAAGCCCTGCAGAAGCGGCACAACAACAAACCCTACAAGTCCCAAGACAGCCTAAACCAAAACCCTCAAGTGGAGCAGCCCTCTGCCAAAATCCCAAGACCCCAAACCGCCCAAACCCAAATCCCCAAAGCCCAAATCCCCTTTGTTTCCTAAACCTCTCCCCTAAGCCATCAGCCAAATCCCCTAACCCCCAGCCCTACAACCGGGCATCCAGCAGTCTGTCCTCCGAGCCTGGTTCACGGGAAACGGCATGAAATAAGAGACTATGACACATTATATAACATACGAGATAATCTACAGCCAAAAAGTTTAACATCTAGTTAGGAAGCTCGGCTTTCGGCTATAGAGTTTAAGGGGTTTCGGGGTGGAAGAATTGTAGGGCCTGCGGATTAGGCCCTGATTAGGCTTTGAGGTTTACGATTTATGGGGTGTGGGGCCGGGCTTGGGGTTTAGGGAATTAGGGGTTCGGGGTTCAGATTGTAGGGGTCCAGGGACTTGGGTGTTTGACAGATTCGGGTTTCGGCGACATGGCGTAGCGGTTGTTGAGAGTTGAGCGTTGGATGCGTGAACCTAAGTTCGTGGTGTTGCGGGTGCTTAATGAAAACACGGCTTGTGGCCATTTCATAGTTCGTAGGTCATCATGATGCAGAGCTCTCGGATGAGGAATACTTTGCACATCACGAATGCTATACTTTGAGTGAGGAGGTAGGTCTCCGAGTATGAGGGCATAGAAAGCTTGAAGTGCGTGTGGTCTAGGACTGGGTGGAAGGGAGGGTCAGGGTTGAGTTGGAGACTGATGCTAAGCTTGGGGCAAATTCCGACGATGGGCGGCTTCGGTGCAGGTGTGCCGGGTGCAATTTCTGACTTGAACCCAGGACCTTTAAACTGACATTCAACCATAAACATATCGTACAGCCATTGGTTTAAACCCAAGTGCAGTGCTTGAAGAGCCGACTGCACTGAACCGCCAGAGCTGCACTGGGGGACCGTACTCTGCAGGCTTCTCCCAGCGTGTCTCTTTGGTGACGCTGTTGTAGTAGTAAGGCTGGCGGTGTGCAGCTTGTTAGCTTGTTACTGATGGGTGTTGACGGTCGTGGGCTGGTGCGGAAGGTTTTGGATTTAGGGTCCCATCCTCAAGATATGGAGAATGTCGGCCGATGTAGGCTCGAGGGTTACAGGTGTTGTTTACAGGAAGGTCTTGATGCTAGAGACTGCGAAATCTCTGCTTCGGAGTTGATGGTTTTGATTTCGGGAGGATGCTCGACGCTCAGCTGTTGAGCTCGGTGTGGTAGAGCCAGTCTGGTTGGCATGCAAGGCTTCTCCTCGGCTTCAAGTGTGACTAGACCGAATATAGAACCACTCTCGTTGATGTTTGGAACCCGTTCGGCAGCGAGGGCAACCAGGCAACCCAGGCGGATAGAGCTACTTCACTCAGTCGCCAACATTGGAACGACCAGGCCGACACTTGTCACTGTCAGTGGTTCTGCTTGGTACACTGAGCATTCCTGAATCAATAATTCTACGGCAACTGGCCACCCTCAATCCATGAGCAAAAATCCTAAGCACCACACGGTAAATCCTGAATCCTATATACTCTAAACTCTTAACTCCCAAATTCCAAACCCTCAGCCCCAAGCCCCAAAGCCTAAACCATACACCCTGAATCCCCATCAAGGCGGAAACATGAATAGGACGATCTCATTAATCGGACCCCCAAAGTAAAGGCACCCCTTCGGGAAGCTTTAGCGAAACCCTGCGGAAAACCGAAACCCAACTCCCAAGTAGGCCGCCTCACCCTTAGTCCCAAACCGAAAAACCGACCTCTACCCTTAACTCCCAAATCCTGATCCCCTGAACCCAAAGGCCTGTTCTTAATATTATTAAAACCTAAACCCTCAACCCACATCTCCAAAGGAGGGGCGCCTTACCCTCGGGAGTCGTGAACTCCTGCCAGGGCGTAACGGCCTTCGTCGGCGCCTGGCAGTGCGCTTCAGATTTCGTCTTTCGGGCTTCGCGGTACAACCGGTATGACTGTACGGGTTCTGGATAGGGGTTTCAGATGTTGGGGATGAGGGTTATGGGTGTAGCGCGCTTGGGGTCGGTTTCAACATGTTGCAACTGTAACATAGGAGCCCGCGGCTTGCGAGATGGCTTTGGGCTCCTCGTGGTTGGTGCAACCGGAAAACTGCAAGAGTCTCAAGAATCAGTAATGCGAAACTGCTGCTCACACTTCAACTTCAAAGGACGCCCCCCCAAAATCTCGGAGCTTGTTGTTGAAGGCTGCAAAACCGTGTTAAGGCCACCAAACACCAAGGCAACCCCAATACCCTATAGCCTATAACCCAATGCACGTAACCCCTCAAACTCGGACAGTCACATAACCTTTGAATATGCTTTACTTTGGGAGCAAACACCAAGTCCCCGCCCAGTCTCTGCAGCTCATAAAAACCTAAGACCTTTCAATGACTCACCTCGAAGACGGTCCCCTCGATCTTGGTGATCTTCTCGTTGGCGAACCTAGGCCCACTTCGGTTTGCGTAGGATTCAGCAACGCGCCTGTATAGTTCAAAGTCACTTTCCTTGGCGTTGTGTTCTGGTTGTGGGGAGGTTCGGCTAAACCCTAAACCCAAAGCCCTACAACAATCTCAAGGATTCTGGGCCGGACGGATGACACTTGCTTGAAGGGTCTGTGAGCACTGAAAATTGGGCCCTTGCTGATGCAACTTTGGGTGAGGGTTGTTCTTTTTTCAGTCGTGCTGGAACCTTGAGGCATTCATCCTGTGTTTTGGTGATATACGGGCCTCACAGTTATCAGGACATTTCTGGAGAGCTGCAATATTATCAGAAGTGTCACCAGCAGGTTTAGGTTGACTTGAGGGTGCCGGAATTCAGCCTCAAGCCTCTCGACGCTACTGCCAAGAAACTTCCTGGGCCCTGATCCCTTCAGCAGTTCTTGTGTAGTGGCTGCTGGAGGTCCGGTACTGATATCTTACCAAAACGGTGCAGACACAAAGAAGACTTTGTGATGGAGCTACTTCGGCCAGCCCTCCCTGCCCACCCGGCTTGAACTTTCAGGCCCCTGGCTTACACTGCAGCGGCCGCGCACTGCCGGCAAAGATCTGCTGTCCGTTGAACATCGCGACCGCGACGGCAGCTTCCGTCTCATCCTGGAGGGTGTAAGTTCAATATGGCGGCTAATTAAAAATTGGAGATCAAGATTTACGTCGGCGGATTCGGTTGACGGTGTAAGGTTCGTGGCCGCCGGCATGGTTAAATGAGGAGCCTATCCCGAAGTTCAGGTGTGGCCGCGCAGAAGACAGCCGCAGCTGCAGGAACTTGTGGAGGCCGGCAAGAAGAAGCTGTTCAAGTGAAGTGTTGCTTTTCATATCTCGAAGCTGCTCATGTACGTCTAGAGGCCTGGCCAAGCCCGATACCCTGGGGCCTGAGGTCCTGGTCGAGGCGTAGTGAGACTGGATTAAATACATCTGGAAGAAGGGCAGACTCACAAACGCAAGCCCGAACGTATTATACTATGTGGCATGGACCTTTATGTATAATGTGACGTTTCCTTTCGTTTATATACAAAGAACACTAGCACATAGCGTAATTGTTCTGCATGTGTTCTGTCAAATGTCATGTTGCTGAGATTGCCTTTGAAGATTTTCCATGAATCCCGAAAGCCTGGAACTCAACCCACGGCTGTTGCTGACCCCCCTGATCCCCATCAGCTCTCATCCCATGCCCGACCTGAGACAGTTGCTACTGCTGCTGGTGCTGCTACTGCTACTGTTGCTGCCACTGACACTGCTAACGGGATTCTCGTGTTAGGGTGAGGGTCGGGTGACCTTTACGGTTTCCAACGCCTCATCTCCCTCTGCCCCGCATTGCT
>CAJNJA010009083.1:311-11968 GCA_905231915.1 Symbiodinium necroappetens | reverse complement strand
TTATATTTAGATTTATATTTATATTTTTATATTTATATCTATATTTATATATATATAAGTTTGCCGACAGTTTCGATTTTACTTGAAAATTTCAATAGATCAGGGCCCAAGGCCCTCCGAGCCTAGCTAGAATCAGGGCTTCAAGAAGTTCAGCGATGAGCCGAGTTACGATGCCTGAAATGTGCTTGAAGTGTTATATTGAACTTCGCAAGCTGTCATGACATGTGGCGTGTCTAGCACTTTAAAGTTGAAGCTTCACGCTCCTTGATGGTACGTTTCGGAATGAAGGTGAAGGAATGTTGGCCTACTCGAATTTGGGATTGTATACTTCTCTTGAGCTAGAACAGCAGCAGATCGTTTCAAGCGGCCCAATGAACCTACACATGTGTGGACTTTACAGAGCCCGTGGGCCACTCTAAGGTAAGATGCGTCTCCTCCAAATTTTGGAGTCCCTTCGTGCCGGCAGCGATATGGACCTGCCGTTTTAATTCGTTTTACGAACGAGGATTTTCCTCACTGTGTCTTGCGGGTTCCTCCTTCAGAGCCCCAAATTATGCATGGTGAATGCACTGTGAGAATGCTTCACTGGGTATGTAGATTTGTGCCGAGTTTCGGCTGGTCCTGGTACACTCAAGATTTGTCACACCCCACGCTAACCCTTAAAGCCAACATCGCTGGCACTGCCGATGTTAACCGAAGTGATTTGAGCCCGCCAAGTCAAAACTGGCTACTTGCTTCCTGTTACGAGGGTCTGTAGGGTTTAGGGTTTATACTAAACCCTAAACCCTAAACCCTAAACCCATAAGGGTTTAGCTTTGAGGGAGGCCGGGGGACCAGTCTGCAGCAGTTTTAGTACGGAAGCGGACTCTGCACAGGTGCCTAATTCGAATTTGGATCCTGGGCGATGTCGGCCGACCAAGTCCGGAGCCGCGTCGGGTTTAGGGTCTTAGGGGGTTAGGGGTTTAGGGGGTTTAGGGGTTTAGGGTTTAGGGTTTAGGGGTTGGAGATTGAGCTGTGCTTTAGGAACTTTAGGGCTTGGTCAGAGACGTCGGCCGAGCGCAAACCCGCACATAGGGTTTTCGGCTTCCAGGCCAAGACCGCGTTTGAAGTTTCAAGCGACGTTTTGTTTGGCATGTGGGTAGTTCTCGAAATTAGGGTCCCTTGTTGGGTCCCCAATATAGTACGGCACCCTTATAAACAGGACCCCCCCAAGGGAACCTACTTTAGAGAACTACCCATATATAGAACCCTTAATAGTGCCCTTAAAGAAACCCTACAGAATTTTTGGGACCCTGGTTGAGAGAACTACCCATGCATGTTTTGGTTTCAAATCCCACAGGCAGAAGCGGGGTCTCTTGGGACTTCTCGTTCTTGCAATTAACATGTATATGATGCTTATTCAGGGTTTAGGGTTCTTTTGTGATGCTTATTTAGGGTTGAGGGTTTAGGGTTCTAATGACCACGAGTAGGATTCTCGCAGCGATTTTGGAGATAAGATGATTGTCATCTTCGTCATGAACATTGAGCATCATCGTCACTACCATCAGAACCCATTTTGCTGTGGTCATTGTCATCTCCAATTTCATTCAGCATGTTCTTCTTTCGTTACAGTGACAGTCCTGACAACCTGCCTTCGTATCCTCTCAAGAATCGCCAACGCTATCAGCACCGTACTCGCCATCCCCGCGATAATTACCGTCATGGTGATGATGGTGGATGGTGACGATCCTGATAGGTCGAGGCAGCAGCTGGCATCTTTCATTATTCTGCCGCATTGACACGACATAACCAGACCGGCAACGAGCAATGTTGACAATGGTTCTGATGATGCCATGATGCGGGGAGCGGGGAGGATACCGGAGGCGCTGAGAGGAGGAGGCTGTTCATATAAACTCAGCGGTCTATGAAAGTCTACAAATGGCCCAAGTGTGCTCACCAAGGACTCGCATGTAATTAATCGGCAGTATAGTTTTTGTCCTAAGCCCTCTTCGACGATGTCAAGACCATAAGCGTCGTGTGAAATTTACGCATACATAATTGCTTGGCGCTGTAGAGAAAGGATGAGTAACATTTGAGTCGTTCCTCCAAGGCACCAGTACGCCTTGCACACAAGACATGTAAGGTGCAGGATATTCCTCAACACAGTCAGTGAGGCCATCCCTTCCCACTTATCCGTTTTATACAGATGTCGCAACACTTGTTTGCACGTGATAAAATGGCTGCCAGTTTGCCAGCAGAGATCCCAAAAAGAACTCACCAGAAGCGTGCCAGTAGGAACAGAAGGTCGCGACCACTGTCACATGCGAACGGGCCTGAATTGCTCGGGACAAAGCAGGTCGCAACTAGTTGCCATTTGTGTTGTTCCGCTACCACCCACGACTAGCACCGCGACCAGGAAGAGCAGGACCCAAGAGACCACCAAAGGAGCACCAGGAGACCAGCGCGAGACCAGCAGGACAGCACCAGGAGATCAGCAGGACACTCCCCGCGTTTTTGGGGAATCGAGATCCTCTTCTCTCAAGTGCGGCAGGGATTTACCCAGAGAGCCCAATACCCTTGCTTAAGGAATATACCTTAGCTATCATAATATTAAGGCCCCTATAGTTTAAGGTATATTCCTTGTTTCAGGAGTATTGGGCTCTCGGTTTGGAGAGCAAAAACTGGTCCACATAGTATTATGTCGAACGGATCTGTCTCTTCGGGCGGCACGGCCGGACGGAGTGGCTGTGAATAACAGGATGTCAGCGAAAACTATGCACCGCACAGCGGCGAGAGACGCGCGCCGCGAGCATCCTGCGTATAAAATGGGCCACGCACGGGAACCTGATTGGCAGCATTTGTTGTAAATAGCAGGACGCGGGGAGCGCCGCGCGGCCATCACAACCAACACTGGTTTTACTTCTAACACAAAAACCTCATAGGGTCACCACACTGTTTGGGGAACAAGTGCCAAATCTGGTAGGCCAATCAGGCACTCACCGGTGTATCTTTCCGCAAGTGTGTACTATCAGCCGGCCTTCACTGCATCGTCCTCCAACCTGCCAAGGCTCAACATCTCTCAGTCTGACTGCTTGGGGGGGGGGGGGGGGCTAAAACCGAAATACCCCGATGCACCGCGACGTCGGTGTGGATGCCAGTGGTTCATGCCTTCTCCCTCCCGCGGCAAAGGCCATCTGCTTCATCATCTTGCCAACGCTCGTGATGCTGGCGTAGCTCGTCTAGTTCATGTCCGCGCACTCAGGATCAGGGCTGGAATTTCAGTGATCCACCGGCACCACCACCACCACCACCACCACCGCTTTTTATCTTCATCAGTAGTTGGTCACCATACACCATGGCAACCTCATCTGAAACCGGAAAGCAAGTGGGCCCATAGCCATGGCAATATCCACTTTGCAATGTAACGTCGTATCGATCGTAGTGTGGTTCAGATAGGGCCGTTTATATGCAGCCAGGTCAGCATTCGACAGCAAGACAAGCAGAATATCAAGAACGAGCAAAAGGCAGACACTCCTCACTTATAATATATATATATACACATGATTGCTTTTAGGAGCGATAACATCAGCAGGAAACATAGACGTGACAAGCTCAAAGGCAAGTCAAGCCATATAAATCCTAAACGGCAGCTGTTCCTAGAAAATCGGAACAGGTGCGCTCCGCTCATGCCTAGCCCTGGGGCTCCAAATAGCCCAAAGTAGGTCCCATTTATAGACTTTAGGCCCCAAAGTAGGTACCATTTGCATACTTGGAGCCCTTGGGTAGTTCTGTTTGCTTTCATCTCTGCTTGAGCGGGGCGAGGCAGGGGAGGGGACCTCGAGAGAGTTGCAGTCTGCAGTGCTCAGTGCCTTCAGGACGAAACGAACCCTAAAAGGGTTTAAGGTTCATATACCATATAGGAATTCATGGTATACGGGTATAGGGCCCCTACTTTTAAGGGTCTTTCGTCCTTACGGTGGGGATGCCCAACACCGAACTTGATAGCTGACTGCCGTCTGCTGCTAACTCGTATGTATCTCGAAGTAGCACGTAGTGTGCGATGTTGTCCAGTAGGATGTTCAACGCCATTTGCATCTGCGCACGTGCTGCTCGCAGATGGTGCGTGTGTGCAATGTGCTTGCCATTTGTGTTGAGTGGTTAGCTGTAAATAAGAAAAACCCTAAACCCTAAACCCTAAAGCCCTAAAACATGAAGTATGGCTCACGTCCGTGTCTCGGGTGCAAGTGTGGACTTGACTGGTGCAGCCCAGAAATTGGAAGGATTGGGTTCCTAAGATATGGATCCGGTGTCGTGGCAATTTACACTGACTGGAAGTCTGCTGCAACATGCTTGGTGCGTATGAAGAGGCTAGGGTAAGGTTCAGGGTTTAGGGCTTTGGGTTTAGGGTTTAGGGTTTAGGGTGTACTAAAACAATCATTTCCTTAGGAAAATACTATGTCCATGCCTTTCTGAAGTCCTCACTCCCCGGCGCCCGCCGAGCGAGCGCACTGAGCTTTGTCAGCGCAGAGCCGCCCAGAGCATGACTCCGATCCGAGCTCACCCTAAGGGTTTAGGGTTTAGGGTTTAGGGTCCAAGTACCTAATAATCATATACTCTCCCAAATATTAAGCTAGAGTACTACTACCCGTAACCAAAGTACCCGATTATTGGGTCCTTTGGATTCTTAGGGTCAGGGTCTTGAAGAACCACCGCCCTTCATTTCTAGACATCTGTGCAGGTCTCTATAGTTATTAGAGTCCCTTTTTTGGGGGGTCTTTTTTTTTTGTAAGGGTGCCGGTAGTATATGTTGGGGACCTGAAAAGGGAACCTACTTTAGAGAACTACGCAGATGTGTATTTGGGTTCGGTTCGGTATGCTCCTGCAGGGTACCCTGCAGCGCAGTTCCCGGTTTAGGTTTCAGGGTTTAGGAGCTTTCTACTGCGAAGCTCACTCAAGACGGGCCTAGTTGCATAAAGTAGCACGTTGCTCCTGTCCATGTGTTCGAGTGGTGGAGACTCCGCATCCTATGGAGGAGCGAGCTCGCGGGGGAGAGCTTTGGTGGCTTCCTCTGGCCTCAAATCATTGGATTTGTAGGTTCGAGATTGTTATGACTCAAGATGCCACTTTGTGTCGGTGAGGTTTTGTTTCTTGTCTCTCACTCTACTAGCTTAGGATCACATGCGAATGAAAAGGCATCTTGAATCGTTTCAATACTGCAACTTGTTTTTGCGTTTTGATCGCCGGGCGAGCAACTATTCGAAGCGCGACACCTGCATTCGCGTTTCTTCGCAGTATGTGTCGAATGCTTGGACGTTTTGCTTTCAAGTTGGTGGCTCAGCTTTCGCTTCTTTTTTTTTTTCGGATCTGGGTTTTAGAACCATAATTTAAACTCCAAACTCTAAACCCATACCGATCGCAGAGTCACACAGCCAGCGCCTCGAACGAATTTTGGCCAAGCTCGATCCCTCCTGCAGTGCACAGGCCTGCACTTGGCACACCGGTTCAAGCTCGAAGACTCGTCGAAGACCCCAACATCTGAAGAATTTCATCTTGCTGTTGAGCCTGAACCCGACATGTTCAAACCCTGAACCCCACGATGAGTTCTTCCCTACACCCTAAACCCTAAACCCTAAACCCTAAACCCTGAAGCTCTTCACCTCGATCCTTCAGCTCTCAACCGTGGTGCTTGTGGTGGGGCCGAGCTCGCGGCACATCTCTCCAGTTGTAAAGAAGACGCGCTGCACCTTGAAATATCGTTTGGCCCTTGGTTCATAAATGCACCAAAGGCATTCAGTACGCAGAGACTCCAATATCCCTTAATTAAGGAAGATTCCTTAAATCTTATTCGGGTTCCTATTTCGTTTAAGGTATATTCCTTCATTAAGGGACATTGGAGTCTCTGGGTAGCAGTACCAATGGGATCGACCTGCCGCACCAGGGTTCATCCACATGGAGGTTACCAATCACCTCCACCGCCTGTTGTGTGGTGAAGACATTTCAAATCCCTGGTGCCCTTCGGAAGAGCCGGGGGAGCCTGAAAATAAAGCAGGGACGACCCAGTATCCAGATGCTGAAGTTTGAGCTTCACTGCTGCCTTCAGGAAAGCCCTCGGCTTCTCTTCTAGTCTTCCCCGAGTTGTGATGGTGGGTATGTCACCATGGATGCTTTGAGCCTTGATGGAGTGTTGGCAGGATGCCACACGATCAGGGGCACAAAGCGCCAGCCCAGTGGAAATCGAGTCTGCCGGGACTTCAATGCCGCGAGCTGGCTACGCGGATCGGAATCAGGTTGACGTTCCTAAACCCTCAACCCTAAATTCTAACCCCTAAACCCTAAACTCTAAGCCCTAAACCCTAAACCCTAAACCCTGAACCCTCAGCTTGTTTTTTTTTTTTTGTCCCCTCTACTTTGTTGTGCGTGTCTCAGAGATATTTCCAGGTTCGGAGTCGGGGCGGCTCGTTTCTGCCTCTGAACAGAAAATGATGAAGGACACATGCCGAAGAAAGAGCCCAGAGAGCCCAACTTACCCCGTAAAAGCAGGAATTATTTATACCCTAAAGTCTAGGGGCCTTCATATTATGATTGAAGGTCTGTATTCCTTAATTCCGATATAGAACCCTTATAGAGACCCTGTAAGGATCCCTTCAAGGAACCCTATGATTGAAGGTATATATTCCTTAATTAAGCGGTTTGCACGGGCTTGGGGTTCCCCAGTCGCCATGCCCAGGTGCTCGACTTGCTCGTTTAGGGTTCAGGGTTTGGGGTTTCAGGGTTTCAGGGTTTAGGGTTCAGGGTTTAGGGTTCAGGATTTAGGGTTTCAGGGTTTGGGGTTTAGGGCATTGGTGCCACCCGGACGACCATCATGACCTCTTCCGAATCAATGAACACAAGGAGGGAGGATTGCTTGAGTCCAGATGTCATATTGTCGGATGTTTATTGGACGAGTTTTTCTGTAATGCATGTACTTAGCAACTGGGCGGGCCAGGGGGGGGCTAGAGTCCACTTTATCGAGCTGCTCTGTTCTGGCTTCATCTCGTTCTTTTCTGAGTTTTGCTTGGTGGCCAACTGCGATATCCCCTTGATGCAGCCGTTTGCTGGCAAGAAAAGTTTTGGCTGCGCCTGAAACATCATCGCGCAAGGACGGGCCGTGGTGACATGACCTGCGACACATGTTCCCGCAGCCACGCATCTCCGCCCACGGATCGCAGTTGCCCTGGCCGAGGTTTTAGTCGTCATCCAATGCTGCGTGACCACACAACAGTGGACTGTTTTAGACCAGGCATTGAACAAGATCATGTCCATATTCGCAAGGTCGCTTTCTCGAAGCATTTCTGTATGCACTTTCTCAACAGAAAGAGAGAGAGAGAGAGAGAGAGAGAGAGAGAGAGAGAGAGAGAGGGTTTATATAGGGCTCATATACCATATAGGGATTCATACTTTAGGGTTCATATACCATATAGGGATTCATAGTAGAAGGGTATAGGGCCCCTACTTTTAGAAAGAGAGAAGCTGTGAACCCCAAAGCAGGAAGGTCAGTGAGCCGAGAGGTCAGGGTCGGATTGCGCGGGGATAGGGCTTTTCTGTTCGGGACCAGGCAGCTCCGACGGTCAGGCAGGCAGCTTCCGGCTAGTCTCATAAAGAGCATGCAGCAGGGAGCAAATTGATGCATCGTGGGCTGTTACGAGTATTGGAGCTACACCGGTTACCCGTTAAAGCTAAAGATAGTGAGAGCTGCTTGAAAGACGACGTGTGCGGGAGGATGATGGACGATGCGGCGGAGCTGCAGATCAGCTACCGGAACACGTTTATCGACGCCGATGTGCTGGCAGGGATATGTTGCAAACAACTGTTGAGTCATGGTGTAATTCCGCGTCCGAAAGCCACGCCTGCCTAAACACCTCAGATATGGACAGAGAGGGAGATATGGATAGCGCTCTAAATTAGGGTCCCTTATTTTGGGACCGTTATCATAAGGATCCTACTAATTATTTGGGATACTATACTAGGGTTCCCTATTTTCGGAAACCCCCATAAAGACGCAGAAGAGCACACGTTGGAGATGCCACTGCAGTCCCCTGCACTGATTACAAGAAAGGGGTCTCGAAGCCCAGAACGCCTACCCTACGCTGAAATACCAAGTCGACCACATCACGGCGGGACGGGATTGTGATAAACCTTTCTAAACTGGCTGATGTTGACCTCGTACATGCGGGAGGTGTTCATGCGCCTTTGTGCCATCTTTATCTGCTTGCGCTCGCACATGCTTGGGGTGTATGCCTCCGCACCGCATAAAGTGGTTTGCCAATTTGAGGTGGAACGCTTGCTGCTACATTTTGTAGGGTTTGAGGCAAGCGATATTTCCAGGTAAGCGGCTGTCTAGGAGTGTAGGAGGGAGGACTTTGACATGGAGCATTTAAAAGAGTTTTCCAACAATCTTCAACGTGCATACAACCTTAAGCTGTCCGGCTGCGAAACAAGAATGGGAGCAACTATTAGCCGCGACCATATGTTGAGGGTTGGCAAAGCTGTTCAGGTAATTTTCTTTGTGCAAAGAGATGCTTACAGGAAGTGTTCATCACCTCATAAGTTTTACAGGAAATGTCCTAAACCCTAAGCCCTAAACCGGAAATGTCGAAGACAGAAAAGATCCCAACTTGCCGATCTCGTGCCTGATAATCTGTCTTGGAGATCGGGGCACCCGATGCGCGAAGGGAGTGTTGGGCCGGTCTACCCATAGACCCCTAAGTAGTTTATTTCTGTGGGTTTATATTTAGAATCCTATAAGGTTATAATCCCAAAAAGGAACTACTTAGGAGCCTATGGGTAGGTTTAGGGACGGTTCGGTGCAGCTGTGGGTCCGGTATACACATCAGCCTTCTGCCGGGGTTTAGGGCTTAGGGCCTTAGGGTTGAGGGCTTAGGGTTTAGGGTTTCGGGTTTAGGGCCTTCTTGGCAAAAACTGCTGCCAACCCAGTGCAGGGCAGATAGCAACATAAATCCAACAAAGCTCGAAACTCCAACCAAAGACATGAGACAGAGTGGCATGAGTTTGTTCTTGTTGTTTGTGGGGTGCCGCCGAACTTATGTTGTGTTGGTTTTATGTTAGTGCATTGTTCTTGTTTGGTTGGGGATTATGGCGTGTGTGTGTGTGTTGAGTGTTTGGTAGTGGTTTCGGTTTGACTTTATTTGTGTGCGTTGTTGTTCTTGCTTGCTCTAGGTGTCGGTTCTTCTTGTTTTGGTTCTGTTGCTTGGGTTGTTTTCGACGTTTTGGTTTCTTGGGCCTCTATCAAATGTTCTTCTCCGGCTCTCCAACGTAGGTCCTTGTTGGCTACAATTTTACATTTTTTTTTATAATAAAACCCAAGAAGGAATAAAAATGGTACCTGTCAATATAGCCCTGATAGGGAACCAGAGAAACGTGAGGCCAATATACCTCAAATCATAATATGAAGGCCCCTATAATTTAAGGTATAATTCCCCTTATTTCCCTTATATAACCCTTATAGATCCCTTTAAGGAACCCTCTAAATTCAGGGTATATATTCCTTAATTAAGGGGTATTGGGCTCTCTGGGTTCCTTGAACCCTAAACCCTAAACCCTGAGCCCCTAAGCCCTAAACCCTAAACCCTAAAACCCTAAAGCCCTAAACCCTAATTAAAACCCTAAAGCCCTAAACCCTAAAACCCTAAAGCCCTAAAAACCCCCAAACCCTGACCTCTCCGGCTCTCAAAAAAAGAGGACCGAGGCTGAGTCGGATGGGCTCGGAAGACCCAGAGAGCCCAATACCCCTTAAATAAGGGGAAATTTACCTGACACTACAGGGGGCCTTTTACTACCATGATTTAAGGTATACCTAAACCCCCAAAAGTAAGCAAAATTCTGGCCCAAGACCCATGAAAAGGCTATTATTTTTACATACTCTTGGGGTCCAGGTAAACCCTAAATCCCCAAGTTCCGAAACCCCTAAACCCCTAAACCCTTATAAACCCTAGAAACCCTAAACCTTAGTTACATACTTTTGGGGTCCAGGTATTCCTTAAGAACTTTAACCCTGAACCCTAAAACCTAAACCCTAACCCTAAACCCTTATGGGACTCCTAGCTATTCCTTACTTAAGGGGTTCCTTGGGCTCTCTGCGGAGTTCCCGTGGCGCAGGGCGCAGAGTCGATGCGAGCGCGGGCTTTGCCACGGGCAGCAAGCTCTCCCATACTGAGCGCCCTGGAAGTGCTGTTTAGGGGTTTAGGGTTTATAGGGTTTTAGGGTTTAGGATTTAGGGCTTCAGGGGTTTTGGGTTTATAGGGGTTATAGGGTTTAGGGTTTAGGGGTTTATAAGATTTTTGGGTTTTAGGGGTTTAGGGGTTTAGAGCGCCCTGGAAGTGCAAGAAAAGCCTTTCATGGGTTTAGGATTTAGGGGTTCAGGGGTTTCGGGTTTATAGGGGTTATAGGGTTTATAGGGTTTACGGGGTTTATGGGGTTTAGGGTTTAGGGACTCCGCTTGCTCTCTCTGGATTTCGAGCACAACTGAAATCCTGCTCTCCCAGAGTTGCGGAATCCGAAAGCCATTCCTAGGTGACTTCGCTGACATGGCCGAAGACATCCTCCGCAACCAGGATCGAAGCACCTGCTCTTATGTGGGCGGACTGTGGCTCGGCTTCCGCTTGCTGTACCCAGAGAGCCCAATACCCCTTAATTAAGGATATAGACCTAAAATCATAATATATTAAGGCCCCTATAGTTTAAGGTATATATTCCTTCTTTAAGGGGTATTGGGCTCTCTGGGTTATCGACTTAGGATGACTCACGGCAGGCGCCTCGACAAACACTTGCATTATCACCCAGTGATGTTGGGTTTGCAGCCTGCATTTGGGGTAAAAGACCGGCAGCAATTCAAACCAGCGTTGTGGCCCTGCGGCTGGATCTAGGGGTCCCCAAATTTGACAATCTGGCGTGCCCAAATTCACAATCCTGGGTCCCAAGTTTGACCATCTGGGAGCCCTGTATCACACCTGCCTTTCAGGCTAGACCAGGCCAAGAAACTGGTGCATCTGGAGACTAGCCTATCCTGCGACGAGAAGGACTTCGATGTGGTGACTCATTAATTACTCGTGTTGGAGCCTTCACAAAGATCAGCAGGCACAGCCACAGCAACATCCCATTCATGGTCGGTTTGCAGCTTGGACCAAATTCTTGGATTTCCTGCATTCATCCGAGGGAGAGCTCAGAATCAACCCTTGGATGCCTGTGAGATCCCTATTCCCATTCCTATTGGATCGGATCGATCGCGCTTGGTACCTTTGTGGATATACACACGTACATGCATACATACCCCGACCTACTTCCGTACAGTCGTACATAGACAGACAGACAGCCAGCCAGCCGGACAGACAGCCAGGCAGGCAGGCAGTCAGGCAGACAGACAGACAGAGACGCCCAGACAGACAGGCAGGCAGAGGCAGACAGACAGACTGACTGACTGATGGGCCGACTGACGTAAATAGAAGCATCACGCACACACATACATGCATCATGCATGCAAACAACAGGTTCAACACACGTATACATACATATGTACATATATTTACACATACACACGTACATATAGACATACATACATACATGCATGCATACATGCATACATACATGCATACATGCATACAGGCATACAGGCATACATGCAT
>CAJNJA010009082.1:0-15024 GCA_905231915.1 Symbiodinium necroappetens | reverse complement strand
AAACCTAAGCCCTCAACCCTAAGCCCTAAGCCCTACCCCTTATAGCCCTAAACCTAAACCCTATAAGCCCTAAACCCTAAACCCTAAACCCTAAACCCTGAACCCTGAACCCTAAGCCCTAACCCTAAGCCCTAAACCCTATAAGCCCTCAACCGACGCCCAAGGGTTTAGGATGGCAGGTTGCGGAGTTGACTTTGGGTTTCGGGTTTAGGGGTTTTTCGGCTTCGATTCGTGGCCCTGAGCATCGGATCTTAAACGCTAAAATCCGGGAGCCCTAAGGTTTCTAGGTAGGCTTTTGGGACGTTTTATATTTTCCCTTAAATTGGTCTTAAGGGGATCTTACTTACGAATAGTTTTTTTCAGAGGCTTTGAGGGGCCAACCTAGGTTTAGTGCTTTAGGCAATTAGAGGTTTAGGGCTTGATTATAGGGTTTAGTGTTTAGGGTTTTAGGCTGTAAGAGGTTTAGGGCTTATTAGGGTTTAGGCTTAGGGTTTAGGGTGTTAGGCTGCAAGAGGTTTAGGGTCAGGGGTTTGGGGTTTTGTGTTTGTGGGCCTTTAGTTCCAGTTTAGGCCTTGGGAGTCTGTAGCCTCTCTCTTCGAAACCCTGGCCCGGACGCCCCGACACCCGAAACCCTGAACACTAAACTCTAAACCCGAAGCTATTCTTTCATATGAATGTAAACCCTAATGAGTTTCGTGGGCATTTAACTTTTTCACTTCCCTGGCCCCCCATACCTAATGAGATTCGTGGGCATTTAACTTTTTCATTTCCCTGGCTCAGGGCTGCGGGCTGGCTTCAGGGTTTAGGATTTAAGGCTCAGGGCTGTGGGCTGGCTGTAGGGTTTCGGATTTAGGGCTTAGGGCTGTGGGCTAACTTGACAGTTTAGGATTTAAGCCTCAGGGCTGTGGGCTGGCTTCGGGGTTTAGGATGTAAGCCTCAGGGCTGAGGGTTTAGGATTTAGGGCGCAGGAGAATTCATTTTTGTGAATGAAAAGATATTATGCTCCAATGTTGTGGGATTCTAAGGGTCGGTGGGTGTTATGTCTAAACCGTGACTGCAACTTTACTATAAAACTGCTCGATCCGGAGCTGCTGAACCCTGAACCCTAAACCACAAGCCCTTGGCCCGAAGCCCTCAACTCTAAACCCTCAGCCCGAAACCCTAAGACCGAAGCCCTGAACCTTAAACTCTGAACCCGAAGCCCTAAACCCTGAACCCTGAACCCTAAACCCTAAGCCCTGGACCCTAAGCCCTCAACTCTAAACTCTAAACCCTAAACGGCCCTAAACTCAAAACCCTAAACCCTAAGTCCTAAACCCTAAACTGAACCCTAAGCTCTAAACCTTAAGCCCTAAACCCAAATCCCTAAACCCTCTAAGCCCTGAACCCTAAATTCTAGACCCTAAACCCTAAGCCCCAAACTCTAAACCCTAAGCCCTGAACCCTAAACTCTTAACCCGAAGCTCTCCATTCTGCATCCCAAAGCCCCAAGCTCGAAATCCTAAGCGCCAATACCCTCAAACCAAGCCCCAGGCCCACCTGTATAGGATTTAGGGTGTAGGGCTTGGGGGTTTAGGGCTTAAGTTTTAGAGTTTAGGGTTCAGGGCTTCGGGCTTATAAGGGGTTTAATTAGGGTTCCCAAGTTGTGGGAAGAGTGTATCTTCAAGACCGGAAGCTCCCGCGGCCAGGTTCCATGACGACTCGAGGGTCCAGCCGTAGAATCCCCCAAAACCCCTAATCCCCTAAACCCTGAACCCCCAAGAAAATGAGAAACATAAAGCAATCACCGAAGCTGAACACAAACCCAAACCTGAACCCTGAGCCAACCCTGAACCCCAAACCCGGCTCGAATGAAACCCCGATGAGCCCGAAAGCACTGCAAGCCCCCCCCTTCAATTGCTCCCCTTAAGCCCCTAAACCCTAAACCCTAAACCCCCCTTGAAGCCATCCCCTGGCTCCGGATGGCGGATGTTGCTCCAACTCCTCCCGGTCCCGTGGCTGCCCGGCCCCCGGAGTTTCTGGGAGGGCGTTAATACAAGGGTTTTAGGGTATAGGGTTTTATAGGGTTTAGGGTTTTAGGGCTTAGGTCCTAGGGTTTTAGGGTTTATAGGGTTTAGGGCCTGAAATCTTAGTACTACTATCCCGTAGGGTTGCCTGTAAGGGCGTAGGGTCCAGTTGTACGGAGAGCGGAGAATTAGGAATCTTCTTCTACCTTCCTGTGCCCGTCATTTTTGTTGCGGTACTGAACATCCCCCAAAACTCTGCTCGAATTATTCAAGCCCCTATTTAAGACTTGAGCACCCTAAACTCTAAACCTTACACCCTCAAACCTAAACCCAAAACCCCAAAACCTAAGCCCTAAAACCTAAACCTAAACCCTAAACCCTCTTCGAACTATTCAAGATTCAGGGGCGTTTTGGGGTTGGCGGATTTCGGGCCTGGGGGCTTGACTAGGTTTAGTCTTTGGGGTTTAGGGCTACTAGACTTTATTGGTGTTTTTTGGAGCTGTTCCTTGGTAGCCAGTATGGAATAGAATCCTACATCCCAAGCCCTTTCAACCCCAAGCCGTCCCGGTCACTTCAAAGCGCGGTCTAGGACATTCGGCTCCTTGGTCTGCAGCGAGTTTCGGCTTTACTAGGGTTTAGGGTTTAGGGTTTCGGCTTTGCGGGCGTCAGGGGATGTCAGTGCTGACGAGCCACGCTCCCGAAGCCCCCAACAAAAACCCTCAAACCTTGAATTCGCAAGGCCCGAACCCTAAAACCCTAAGCCCTATAGAACCTAGAACGCAAGAGCCAAAGCCCTAAACCCTGTAAGCCCTAGAACCCAAGAGCTAGACCCTAAGACCCTAAGCTCTCGAACCCTAGAGCTCAAACGCTAAACCCTAAACCCTAAACCCCCTGAAACCTAGATGCCTAAACCGCAAAAAAAGAGCAAAAACAAAAAACGAAAGCCGCAAAGCCCACCGGCCTTGACGCCTGAAGCCCTAGACCCCTAAGATCCTAAAGAACTCGAGGTTTAGGGTTTACGGTTTAGGGTTCAGGGTTTAGGGTTTAGGGTTTAGGGTTTTGGGTTTAGGGTTCAGGGCCTTGGGTTTAGGGTGCAGGGCGCAGGTTTTAGGTTTAGGGGTTAGGGTGTAGGTTTTAGGGTTCAGGGTTAGAGCCAAACATGCCAAAAGCAACCAAGAAATACGGAAGCCCTAAACACTCAAACCCTAACCCGAGGGAACCCTAGAGCAGTTACGACACTCCAAGCAAGCCATCAAGCACAGACGCCCGAAAGCTTATCCCTGCAGACCTAAAGCCCAAGACTCTGAAAAAACAAAGCCCAAGACTCTGAAAATCCTCAACCCTGACGCATGTGATAGAACAAGCCCTGAGCCAAAAGCTCTGAACGTGTGCCTTCCATGAGGCTTCAGCCGCAGCCGCGGCCCCGCCACCTCCCCCGGCAGAGAGAGGCCCGGCTTGCAAGCCCCAGAAGTTTGTGGAAGCTGCTAAATAGGGGTCCCTTTTAGGGCCATTTTAGGGTCCCTTTTATAAGGGTGCCGTACGTTATTGGGGATTTAAAGAGGGACCCTAATTTGGAGAACTACCCAAATGCTTGCACCCTACACTCTTAAACTGTAAGCCTCCCAGCCCCTTAAGAGCCTGCTGGGAGCCTGGAAATCCGCCGCAAAACCTCTCAGCTCGTTTTGAGGGCCTATTGAACCCAAGGCCATCCCCTAAACCACTGAACCCCTGAACCCTAAGCCCTTAAACCCCTAAACCCCTAAGCCCCTAAACCCCTAAGCCCTAAAGCCCCTAAACCGCTAAACCCCTAAACCACTAAGCCCCTAAACCCCTAAACCCTAAACCCCTTTTAAAACCCTAAGCCCCTAAATCCCTAGACCCCTAAACCCTAAACCCCTTTTAGGACCCTAAACCCCTAAATCCCTAAACCCCTAAACCCTAAACCCCTTTTAAAACCTCTAAGCCCCTAAACCCCTAAACCCCTAAATCCCTAAACTAGGCCCTAAGCCCCTAAGCCCCTAAACCGCTAAACCCCTAAAGCCCTAAGCCCCTAAGCCCCTAAACCCCTAAATCCCTAAACCCCCTACACCCTTAAGCCCCTAAGCCCCTAAACCCCTAAATCCCTAAACCCCTAAACCCTAAACCCCTTTTAGGACCCTAAACCCCTAAATCCCTAAACCCCTAGACCCTAAACCCCTTTTAAAACCCTAAGCCGCTAAGCCCCTAAACCCCTAAGCCCCTAAACTAAACCCTACACCCCTAAGCCCCCTAAGCCCTACATGCGGAACGGCCCAGATGCCCCCGGGGAGTCGACGAGTCCTTTGCAGCCGTCGATGACGCCGGCACCCCCAGGGGTTCGAAGCGGGCGGGCTGGAGTTCCGGGATCTTAGGGTTAGGGTTTTAGGGTTTAGGGGTTTAGGGCTCTAGGGGTTTAGGGTTTAGGGTTTAGGGCCGTTTAGGGTTGTAGGGTTTAGGGTTTAGGGTATGTGGTTTAGACTTTGTTTTGCTTAATAGGAAACCTGAACCCCGAATCTTACTCCCCAGAACCAGCTATCCGTTCAGCCTTAATCTCCAGCTGAAAGGTCTCAAATCATATCTTCTCATTTTAGGGTTTAGGGTTTAGGGATGACCAGATGGTCCTCACAACCACCCTACATGATCGCTTAGCAACGCACGGGCTTTGGTGCATGCGGATACCTACTTATACTATTCACGGCTTCCTTGAAGCTCCCTTCACCCTAGAAACCTTAAACGACAGTCACCCCCCAGCCAAGCTCCAAAGCTTAGCAATCTGTTTCAACACCCCTCCAAGGCTCTTGCTACGTCTTATAAGCGCAAAGCCACTGAACTTATTTAGGGTTTAGCGTTTAGGGTTTAGGGTTTAGGTGGTCTGTGTAGCTGGGGCCTCTCGCGCCCCTCTCAGGCTCATCTTCGACGGTCTCAAGCTTTAAGCCCAGAGGCTAACTATACTCTACCTATTATAGTATACTATAATATAAAATACAATAGTATAGTATACTATACTATACTGTACTATACTATACTGTACTATACTATACTATGCTATACTATACTATACTAGGTCTGAAATATCATGTACTGTAACACATTATCTCAAGGATTAAATAGTGCACATACTTTCACCCGGAAAGCACGGTTAATCTTGAAAAGCAGCCTAAAGCCCCAACACCCTTACCCGAAACTCCAAACCCTTAGCAAAGCTTCCCAGTCCAACGAAGACTGCCTTGAGCCCCCCCAAAAAAGCACCCTAAACCCTAAGCCCAAAGGCCTAAACCCTAAACCCCTCAAAAAAGCGTTCCTGAGGCGACTGCTTCATTTGCTGGCCGAGCTCCGCGAGTGCCGGATTTCGGGCTAGTCCGAAGTAGGCTGTATTTTTATTTTCAAGTTGCGGTTTAGGGGGTTGGGTTTAGGTTGAGGGTTGCGGTTTAAGGGGGTTGGGTTTAGGGTTGAGGGGTGCGGTTTAGGGGGTTGGGTTTAGGGTTGAGGGTTGCGGTTTAGGGGGTTGGGTTTAGGGTTTAGGGTTGCGGTTTAGGGGGTTGGGTCGGTTCAGGTATTAGGTTAGGCATTCTGATCTCAGATTTTGGTAGTAGGGTTAAGGCTAGATATAGGTATTTGTGTATTGCTTTTGGTTCTTAAGGGTCTATATTCTATATCTAGGACATTTTCAGGTGGGTAGTTGCCGTTATAGGAGCCTTATAGAGGTCTATATACCTTATAGAAGCCCTATAGAAGCCCTATATACCCCAAACTCCCCACCTGTAGTGTCCTTCAACTATAAGCAGACTCAGGGTTTCAGATTGAACAGTTTTTATCTTGCGGAGCCCCGAGCCGGACCCCAAGCCGCCCTAACCGTCAACCCGAGCGGTCTTGGAAGCTGAAGGGAAAGAGACAAGCAATACCTCAGGGTTGTCGTCTGGTTGAGGCCCCAAAGGCTCCCAAGTGTGTGCAGAGAGAGCACTTGAAATCCAGACATAGGAAGTTTATATAAACGACGATCGGAGTGGGCCCTGGGACCAAGCGGGCTCGGGGGCACAAAGTGTGGAAATGAACAAACTTTTCTGCCTCTTTTCTACGCTGCAGATTATGTTTTAAGGGCTGCTTTTAATGCGCTTGTTTGCCAACAAGCTGACGCACCAAGCACAAAATTCAAGACACCGTTAACACGCCCGGACAAAGCCTATATATAGGCTATATTACGTTTCAGATTAGGTTAATATTATGCAAGCATATATAATATATATATATATATGTGTGAGTCCGAAATCGCATGCAATAGCATACACCGCGTGCCAGCAGCCGTCGATTTTTTTCATTCGCATCGTCTGCAGCTGTTCCGTTGCTATCCAACGGCCAAGCTCCGGATCATGCATCGCATATATATATATATGCATGGGTGTCTAGGAGGCGGGTACAGCACGACGTTGTAGCGTTTAAACCGGGGCTAATTAAGCTTGAACCGGAGCTCTTCGAATTTAGGCCAATTTAGGCATCCTCATGATCATGAGGCTCATCGCCTCCATCTGCAATCATCCTTAGCTATGAGGCACGATCGCGACAAAGCCCTGAAGCGTAAACCCTAAAACCCGAAAGCCTTGCGCGGAAAACCAGAGCCTGAAGGCCATAACACCCTGAACCTTAAGTTTACGGCATCAGGATCCAGCCGAACAGTCCTAGCCCTCGTACCTTCTCAGGACTCTGAGTCCTTAGGCCTTACTAGTAAGTGTTTAAGGGCTTAGGGGTTTCGTGCTTAGGGGCTTAAGGGCTTAGGGGTTACAGAGGGGTTTAAGGGCTTAGGGGTTGCAGAGGGGTTTGGTGGTTTGGGGGCTTCGGGTTTAGGGTTTAAGGGTACCGGTATAGGGGCCTGGAGGCTTAAACCTCGATTCGGATGGCAATACCTTTGGTTCGCAGTGTGAGTGTGGCTTGGGGGCTCGGTTTTAAGGATGCTGCACTAGCCTTTTATAGTGGACCGGAGTACCTTTGGATTCGGGACCGGGGGGCAGGGTAGATAATAATGCAAGCCAGCCGCCACATGTAAAAGCGCCGAAGAGTCGATCTTTCGAGGGAGCGAGCATGTGCACGAGCTGCTATGCCTCAGCTGCTAGCTGCTGCATAATTAATTATTAATAATACGTAACAGCCAGGCCACCACATTAGCCAAGATTCGAACCAACCGTCCATTTGCATCCTCTGATGCAAAAGTGTGGTACATTCTGAAGTTCACTCCTCGGATCGTTTATAACCCATAGACCCCAAAATGACTGCCAGCATTGCCGCTTCCCTAATTATAAACCCGACACAATCCTAAACCCAAAACCCTAAACCCTAAACCCTAATCGGTCATGTCGAGTGATTCCCATGCTTGCTGGCTTCGCTCGGTGGCGGCGAAGTAGACGAGCTCCTGAACTGCCTCGGAGCTGCAAGCTATTCGATTCCTAGTTTTTGGACATGTAGGTTTTTGCAGTCCAGGGTGCATGCAGCTTGGGTCTCATGGGAAACATCGAGAGAGCATTAAGAGCAGACTCGTGGGCGAGGATACCGTAGGCGGTGAGGGCAGCATTGTGACAATATTCCATGCGAGCGACTTGCTCGTCCCCCAAATATCGCGGCGAGGCTTCCACGACATTCATCAGCTCGCTGAGGAAGTGCCTCGGATCTGTTAACGTTAATAATCGACATGAGGTTTTCAGCCCGCCGGCATACAGTCAAGCTGCATGCATTGCCCAAGCTTCATGAGATTGTCATCATTGCAGTAGGGCTCTTCGTGTAGCAACTCCACCGTAAAGTCAGCCAGCCAGCTCGTCACAACCCGCGCCTGGATCTGTAATTTGGATATAACTGAAACCCGAAACGCCAAATTATAACCCTTGGTTTAGGGCTGGTGTTTCTGGGTTTGGGGTTTAATTAGGTGTTCCGGTTTGGGGTTTCGGGCTCAGGTTTTCGGGTTTGGAGTTTAGGGCTTAGGTTTTGGGGTTTAGGGCTAGGGTTTTTGGGGTTTGGGGTTTACGGCCTAGGTTTTCGGGTTTGCGGTTTCGGGTTTAGATTTCTGGGTTTGGGGTTTGGGGCTGCGGTTTAATTTTTCGTGTTTGGGGTGTAGAGCTTTGGTTTTCGGGTTTGGGGTTTCGGGCTGGGGTTTTGGGGTTTAGGGCTTAGGTTTTCGGGTTTGGGGCTTAACCCTAAACCCTAAACCGCTAACCCCGAGGCCTAATTAATCCCGGCCCCTTAAATGGGTTGGAAGTGCTTGTTGTTTCATTATATTTGGGACTGCAATGGAAAATCCGGGCCTCCTCTGATGAATCCAAATCTCTACCAGCAGCAGGACTGAGCAGGGACGTCAGGTCGATGAGGACGACGTCTGCATGGACCTGACGTCCCTGCTCACCTGCACCCTAAACGGAAATACCATCCCAGGCACATTGTATGCCTTGGCGGCCAATTCCACTTCGGAGCCTTGGTTCGAACGTAGATGCTTCGCTTGGAAGAGCGGTTGCGAATGCCTGGGCTATCATGAGTTCTTAGCAAGATTGCAATTGAGAAGTCTAGACTCTTTGAGTTCCAGGGTGCGGAATCTTGTGTTCGTGACACCAGGCACAGAATGCAGCATAGGCTGCTTTCAGCCGTTGGTTTTTGGAGTCTCCAGGCCACACACCCTGCAGGGGCGCAGCCGGGTATATGCTACACACCGGTACCTTGTATTATAAAGCCGACTATATACCCCAGGTAGCAAAACCCTCGACCCGGTCCCATATCGCCTCCTTTAATAGCAGCTCCAAGCAAGCCCCACAGGACCACACCAGTGGCCCCAGGTTCAGGGAGTGTAAGGAACACCATCGTACCATGCAAACGTGAAAGCCTATCAGGCTCAACATGTGGCCTCGGCTCAGGTATAGCATTATAGATCTAGAGTACACCCTAGGCCTAGCTAGGCTTATTACTAAATATAAGTAAAAACTTGTGTACATCATTCATCCACCGAACTCCGGGGCTCGATGCACTCTTGCACGAAGTTCTGCATGCTTCGCCGTGGCTGGGACTGTAACCTTGAAGGGCTCTGAAAAAATTCTCCCTGCTTGCCATGCAATGGTGACAGACAAGCTTGCTGCTCCACCCGGTGGATAGCTGTAGCATCTCCTGCAGTTCGAAGACATGTCTAAGCGCTAGAGATCCCCAGGATAAGTACTGTAATATAAGGGCAATGCATTAAATATAGGATGTGACATGACACTATCCTTGTGGAACTTCCAATCAGCCCTTAATTCCGTCATTGCAAAGCGAACTGGCTGATGATTCTTCAGCACCAGCGGTCGACCATAATCGACCGTCGGCACACATGCCGGCCATTCACAGTCCCCAGACTCAGCGAGGATTGGCCTCTCTGGATGGAAGCCGCTCAGGCATGCGTTGAGCGAAGCCACTACCTTGGAAATAATAAGGTGGTTTGGAGTTTAGGGCTTGGGTTTTCGGGTTTTGGGGTTTCGGGCCTAGTTGTTCGGGTTTGGCGTTTAGGCCTAGTGTTTTTTTGGGTTTGGGGTTTAGGGCCTAGGTTTTCGGGTTTGGTGTTTAGGGCTAGTGTTTTCTGGGGTTTGGGGTTTAGGGCCTAGGTTTTCGGGTTTGGGGTGTAGAGCTTTGGCTTTCGGGTTTGGGGTGTAAGGCTGGGGTTTTGGGGTTTGGGGTTTAGGGCTTTTGCGGGTTTGGGGCTTGTGGCTAGCTTATAATAAGGTTTTAGGGCTGAGGTTTCATGCTAAGCCACAGGGCGAAGGTAGGCTTGGATCGTGTTGAAGCCACAGCTCAGGGCCTGCAACTTACCGGCCAAGTCTAGTGAGTTAATTTAGGATACCTGCTATGGGATACAATATATACGACTTCAGCGGCTGCGGCCTCCCTGATGATGAAGATCGGAAAATGACTCCGCATAGAAAATGTAGCTTTCGACAGCACATGTCCCAAATACATGGCACACAGCTTCTCTCGCACACTGTGCTTGATGTCATCTCCATACAGCCATAACGGGACACAGGGGCCAAGCGACTCATCGGCTCCCGGGTGTTGCCCCGCCCATTCAGTGTATCGCTTGCAATGCTGCCAGTATGTATTGACAGCATCTATATCGATCTCCCCCTCGGCAATCTTCTCGACATTTAAGTAGCACAGCAGCTCGTGGGGGAGGATGACCGGTAGTTTCCTTGGCTTCAGGCCGCATGCGACCTGATCACATGTAGAGCTATCAACACTATACTAGCTAATTGCCAGCTCATGCAGCACCTCATGACGACGGTGTCGTCTGTGATCGATGCTCGCATCGGCACTCGCACCCAGGAGATTGGCACCTATTCGGATTAACATCTAGAATCTAGAGAATACACATACGAAAACCCGACATGGCTACACTCTCGCTCTATGTGCAATCATGTTTCGCAGCCCAAATTTCTGGTAACCCGTCCGCAGAAGGTCTCGCTCAATATTCTGCTTGTGTTTACCATCGCATCCAGCTCGTCTCAGCCGCTCAGCCAGGCGGCCCAGGCTGCCGCCCGTAGATGCTACTTCCTTTAGTTGTGCACATGCGCTACACCAATCTAGGGGTTCAGGCTTAAGGGTTTAGGGTTTCGGGTTTAGGGTATTTAAGATGTGGGGCTTGGACACATGCATATATATATATATGTGCACAACCCTCATCGGCTCTCCTTGTGGCCCTCTCGGAGCATTTCCACAGCACCCGTCAAGCTGAGGTCCTCGATCGCGGATGATATTCTGGAGTTGGAGGATCGGTTTCTTGCAATTAATGGGGTTTGGGCTTCCTTAGCTATATTAGGTGTACAATGAAAGTAGGGTTTGGATTCCTAAGGGGTTAGAGGCCAAAATTTCAGACAAGGCATCCCCGCGGCCGGCACATTTCAGAACGTGTCTGCATAGAGGGCCAACATCGCGTTTGCCTGCGAGGGCGAATACACGTGCTAAGATCGCTGCCGGTAATCTCTAAAGATGCATTCGTACTCTGCAGGTGTTGTGCTTGCAGCGATCGGACGTCGATCTGGAGAGATCTGTACACACAAGCCACAGAAAATCATGATCCTGCGATCTGCCATCGGCGACATGTGCTAGCACAGCAGATATTTGGGACCCGGCACTGTATGCAGACCCTATGGATTCTAGGTCCTAGGTTTAGGCTCTAGGCTCCATTCGAATTCGCCGACGAACAGATCTAGATCTGCAAAAGTCATCGTGGCCAGTACATTGGCCCTTTGCTTCATAAAGCTTGCAGGAGCAGCTGACATCACTTGCTCTTTGCCTTTCCCTTGGCCTTCGCCTTGCCCTTGGATTTCGGGGCCTGCTTCGGCTTGGGCTCTGCCTCGGCTAGATTCGGGGTTAGCTAGGCCGGGGCTTGAGGTGGGTTGAAGGGTTGGTACAGATATCGATGGTGTCGACGATAACTGTGTTCTACTGCATCATGCAGACTCTGGCGCTAGGCTCGGTAATTAGGGTTTGAGGGAATAAGGGTTAAGGGTTCTTAGGGTTGAGGGTTTTAGGGTTGAGGGTTTTAAGGTTTCGGGTTTTAGCGCTTAGGGTTTATTGTACTCGGGCTAGCTCAGATTCGAGTCTAGAGATTACAACAATTTACTGCTAACCACGGTACAACCTTTTTCTTGATCATCGAAGCGGAATCCGAGTAGGCCTTGAGCTTTTCGGTAAGATCGTCGAAGGCCTTCTGCACCGCCTCTTCCGAGCCCTTCTCGAAGTCCTCAGCCTAACATCTGGATGTTTGGCGACATGTTGCATTGGTACAGGCTTGGGTAATCATGGATTAGCCAGTTTAGGCTTTAGGCCTTTAGTATTTGGGGTGATTAGTTAGCCTAGGGTTAAAATTTGGGATTTAGGTTTAGGGACTGGGGTACTACGGGGACTTCACTATAATTTAATCTAGCATCTGGATGTTTAGCGAAATGTTGCATTGGTACAGGCTTGGGTAATCATTCATTAGCCAGTTCAGGCTTCATGCCTTAGTATTTGGGTGATTAGGCCTAGGGTTTAGATTTGGGATTGAGGTTTAGGGACTGGGGTACCGGTTTTTCACTATAATTTAATCTATATATATATATGCACTCTTTATATATATATATATTACTCGTACTGTGCTACTGTAGCCGGCAGGGACCTAGCAGGGGTAGGGCTTGGATTTTTTGGGTTTTGGTTTTAGCTAGGCTATTTGATATGTACCATCCGAATTCGCGAACAACCATTCAATCGTGTGCCTGCATCATCTCCATGTGCTCTGTGAGAGCCGCCTTGTGCATCGCCAGCTCATCCTTGTAGCCCGTGCGAAGCGGCGGGGACCTGGGATCAAGGTTTAGGGTACCGGTTAGGGTAGCGTCCATAGGGCCGGATATTGAGTTATCGCGCAATTAGGCTTCAAGCTTTAATTTATCGGATTTGGGGTTGGGGTACCATGATCCTAGCTAAAGCTTATTTACAGCATAAATAATAGGCTATGGGTGGATAAACTAGAACGAGTTGCACGTGCTCACAGTCGGTCACCTTCGTCATCAAGTCATCTGCCTCGGCAATCTTGTCGCCGACCTGCTTCGCCTTGGTCCTCACCTGCCCGGCAACGCCTCCTTTGCCCTGCTTTCGCATCTTCTTCAGCTGCTCCGCCTCTCTCTCGAGAGACTCCTTCGATCCCAACGTCCGGAGGCCGCTGGGTTGTGGCAGCACGGACACCGCAGCAGCAGGATCAGCCGAGCCGCTTGCAGCAGCAGCATTGTAGCCCAGGGCTGCTGGCCTCTGATAAATTAAAGTTGAACTTCGTTTAATCGGTATAGGCCACAAAATGTTAAATTTAAAGCAAAGTCACAGCATCATACGTGTCTGCTGCCCATCCAGCTCCAGAGGCCCCGTGGAGAGCTGGGCCTCCTGTGTCCTCTTGTCCGAGGCGACAACCGTCGCCGAGTCAAACACCCTGATCAGCTCCCAGTCCTGTCAGATCAAGGATCAAATTTAAATTATTTAGCTCGTGATCAAAGTCTGGCGGCAGCGATTCGATTCTAACGACGACCATGGCCCTGTCCTCCGAACCTGGTAAGTCAGGATGGGCGAATATGTACGGCAGCGGCTCCTCGCCGGCGATCTTCGGCTTCTTGTCGAGCTCGTCCTGTAGCAGCCGCTTCTCGTCGCGGATGAGCTTGGCCGTCACGGCCCCATCTCGCTTCTTCAAGTCGCAGTACCGCATGAACACCTCGTTGGTCTTCAGCTCTTTGCTCTTTAAAGTACTGGTCGAGACCACGAGGGTCGATTCCATCCAGGAGCCGCCGGATTTCAAGTAGTCGACGAAGATGTCCTCCAGCTTCATCTGGCCTTGCAATATCAGAATATAAGTAGATCACACATGACCAGCCAATAGCTCGCATCCTAAACCCTAAACCCTAAACCCCTAAACCCTAAACCCTAAACTGAAGCCTAAACTAAACCCGAAACCCATATAAGCACGAAACCAACAGCCCGAAACCCTAAACCCAACCCCTAAACCCTAAAGCTTAAGTGGACCTGAAGCCAGACCCAATCCGAGGCACCGCTCTTCGCCTTCGCGACGGCTGCGACCACCTGGTCCGGGCAGCCCTTGCCTCAAAGAAGTGGGCCCCAGCGATAGTTACATTTTAGGGTTTTGGGTTTACGCTTTAAGGTTTAGGGGTCAGGGGTTTCGCGTTTAGGGTTTATAAGGGTTTATAAGGGTTTTAGGGTTTGAGCATTCCAAGCCGCTTTTTGTCGACCTTTGCATCTTCACATACAAGTTGTGAGCCACCCTGAAAATCCTCTCCTCCTCGGACTCGTGGTCCTTGCGATTCATGGAATCCTGCGGAATGAGTGCATATGCGCGAAGCGGTTGTTTAAACTTCAATTATTAAATTTATTAGCTTACGAAATAAAAAAAATCTACAGCCATGTCCGAGTCTCCTGGTATGGGATGGGGCCCCGGCCCTCCAAGATCTCTTGCACCATTCCAGACTGGACCGCCGCATTCACAGCCCCTTTCAATTTCGGGTTCGCAGGCAGGGGGGCACGCTGTGTCGCCTCCTGCCAGCACAACTAGTTAGGTTTAACTATAAAAAAAAAAAGTGCAATCAGGTCTGTGGTCCTCCTTCTGCTGGATATCATTGGGCAGTGTCCCCTGCCAGCATTGGAGGGTTTAAGGGGTTTAGGGATTAGGTTGTCGGGTTTAGGGCTTAGGTTCGCGGGTTTGGGGTATAGGGCTTATAGGTTCTCGGGTTTGGGCTTTAGGGTTTAGGTTCTCGGGTTTGGGATTTAGGGTTTAGGTTCGCGAATTTGGGGTTTAGGGATTAGGTCCTCGGGTTTACGGCTTAGGTTCGCGGCTTTGGGGTTGAGGGCTTAGGTTCTCGGGTTTGGGCTTTAAGGCTTAGGTTCTCGGGTTTGGGGTTTAGGGTTAAGGTTCGCGGGTTTGGGGTTTAGGGCTTAGGTTCTCGGGTTTTGGGTTTAGGGCCCTACACCCTAAACGTTTACCCTAAACCCTAAACCCTAAAGGTTGTCGGGTTTGGGGTTTAGGGCTCAGGTTCTCGGGTTTGGGGTTTAGGGCCCTAAACCCTAAAATAAAAGTTTACCCTAAACCCTAAACCCTAAAGGTTGTCGGGTTTGGGGTTTAGGGCTTAGGTTCTCGGGCTTGGGGTTTAGGGCTTAGGTTCTCGGGTTTGGGGTTTAGGGCCCTAAACCCTAAACGTTCACCCTAAACCCTAAAGGTTGTCGGGTTATTTGGGGTTTAGGGCTTAGGTTCTCGGGTTGGGGTTTAGGGCCCTAAACCCTAAACGTTTACCCTAAACCCTAAATACAAAAAAATATTACAAAAGTTCTTGCAATTAATATTAATTGTGCGCCTGGATCTGCTGGCTGTCATTGACAAGCGCCTCCTGACAGCAATAGGGCTTAGGTTCTCGGGTTTGGGGTTTAGGGCTTAGGTTCTCGGGTTTTAGGGCTTAGGTTCTCGGGTTTGGGGTTTAGG
>CAJNJA010009081.1:0-14126 GCA_905231915.1 Symbiodinium necroappetens | reverse complement strand
CTTATTTATTAGGTCTATCCTAAAAAGTTTCAACTTTTTGGGCCTGGTTGTTGAAGAAGAGAGATTAAGGGGTTGTAACTTACCTTTTCAAGGACTTATATATATAAAGGAATCATAAGAAGGAACCCCAAAAAGGTAGGGTTTCTATTCCGTAATTGAGGGGTACTGGGCCCTCTGGGAAACCCCGAGGCCTCGTTTTAGGGTTTAGGGTTTAGGGGTTTAGGGTTTAGGGTTTAGGGGTTTAGGGTTTAGGGTTTAGGGTACATTCCTTAATTAAGGAAGGCGTGGACCCCAAAAGCATGTAGAAACGTTTAGGTATGCCTCAACTTATAGGGGCCTTAACCTTATGATTTAACGGTTTAGGGTTTAGGGTGACTTAAGGTCGATTCCTGAATTCAGGGGCTATTGGGTTTTTTTGGCAAGCCCCAAGGGCCCCAGAATGAGCATTTTGGATAAGGGATTGGATGTAAAGACCAAAGCCTTTGTCTGATTGATTAATAAGGCCCCTATGTGAGTAGTTCTCCAAAAATAGAGTGCCTTCTAGGCCCCCAAAATAGTACGGCACCCTTATAAAAAGAACCTGTAAGAGCGCCCCAATCTAGAGAACTACCCATATTCAGGCCCCTGTAGTACCCTTCTAGACACCCTATAGAAACCCTTAAAGATCCCTTTAAGGAACCCTAAAGGGGAGCCATTCCATCAACTGCCCAGTCGTGGAAAGTGGTCTGCTGCCTCGAGCAGATTTGCGGCTGTGTTGACCGACGCTTGGCAACACAACCCCAAAGCATGATCCATGCGGCTCGAACTCAACAGCCATCAATTCCGAACGTAATCCTTACCTAAACCCCCAAGATATGTAAACTAATGGCCCAATTCCTGTACACCGCTGTCATTCTGCATACTTTCGGGGTCCAGGTAGCCCCAAAGCCATGAGATTTCGAACCCGAAAATGCTATGTCAAAGAAAATCCCAAAACCCTAAATCCTAAACCCTAAAGCCCGAAATCCAAAAACCCAACACCCAAAACCCTAAACCCAGAGCTCTGAGCCCCAATCCCTGAACACCAACACCTTACTATTCAGAAACCGCAAAACGCACCCAATTGGGTTAGGGTTTTGGGGTTTAGGGGTTAGGGCTTAGGGTTTAGGGTTTAGGGTTTAGGGGTTTAGGGGTTTAGGGGTTTAGGGTTTAGGGTTTAGGGCCAAAACGCATATCCCAGCCTTTGAGCTTGCTTGAAGAGGGGATGATGGGAAATCCAAACCTTCTGGTTCTTAGTCAGGTGCTTCGTATGGGTCCCTACTAATCCCTGTAAGCCTCAGACCCTAAAGTAGAGGCTGGAACGTCGGTGCACCATGCTGCCTTTGAGGCAACGCACTTCCTACATATTCGTGTATGTCTGTGTATACATATTATATACATATACATATATATATACATACATATACATGAACATAAGCGTTTATCTACAACTACACACATCCCCCTCTCTCTCTCTATATATATATATATATGCACATACAGCCATATACACATGTGTATACCTACATCTATGCATACCTACACATAGACATACACCTATTTCGAGGTCGGAGGGTTTAGAGGTTAGGGTTTGGGCTTCAGGGTTGGCAAAGGACGAAATGACCCTTAAAAAGTAGGGGCCCTATACCCCTATACTATGAATCCCTATATGGTATATGAACCCTAAAACCTTTTAGGGTTCATTTCGTCCTTAAGGTAGAAGCTTGCATCATGGTTTGGTTTCAGTCGATCTTCAGAGATGGGGTCTGCAGTGGGCTTCCTGGGATTCCTGCATTCCTACGGCTGATGATCTAAATCCTGCATGACCCATAATGAGGAATGTACCATAATTCCCATAGTTTAGGGTCCTTAAGGTAATGCAGGATTTATATCATCAACCGTAGTATATCACAACTAACCTTAAGTGTATACTTTTTTTCAGCGGGTTACTGAAGAGCCTAGAAAAAGTTTAGGGTTTAGGGTTTTGGGTCCCTTATGACACTACCCAATAAACCCAAACCCCCCAGACCCTACGCCTAAACCCCTGAACCCTACACTTTCGGAGATGGTCTCTAAACCCCTAACCCTAAACCCTAAACCCAAATCCCTTCGCTTCTACTTCTTAGGGTTTAGGGTTCTACTTAATCCCTGCATTTAGAGTCTAGGGGTTTTGTTTAGGGCTTCAGGTTTATGAACTTTAAACGCTACACCCAAAACCCTAAACCCTAAACCCCAAAACGCTACACCCCAAAACGCTACACCCAAAACTCCAAACCCTAAACCCGAAGCCCCCAATTCGAAGCCCCCGAACATGGAAAGAACCCTTTCAACCCTACGTAAACCCTAAACCCTAAGCACTAAACCCTAAACTCTCAGCCCTAAACCCTAAACCCTAAGCCTTAAACCCTAAGCCCTAAACTCTAAGCCCTAAACCCTAAACCCAAAACCCTAATAGCCCTAAACCCGAAACCCTAAACCGAGGAACCGTGGAGTTGACTCCGGACGAGGCTGTTATCCGAGAGGTGTGTCGGGGCTGCAAATCGGCTTCCCGGACCACCGGAAAGGATCTAAAAAATAGATCCTTGTTCGAAGGGTTTCTTGTTTAGGGTTTAGGGTTTAGGGGTTCCCAGCAGAAGGATCTTAGGGTTTTAAGGGTTTCAGGGTTTAGGGTTTAGGGTTTAGGGCCCCTAAGGGGGTTCCTTTAGAGTACCCCTTAGTAGTATAGGGCCCCAAATTAGGAGATCTACTTTTTCAGATCCTTCCGGTGGTCTGGGTTAGGGAGCCCTTAAAGGGACTCTCTTCAAGGAGCCCTGCAGAGCTGAGTGCTTCTAGATTCCTTAGAGGAGCCGTGAAGGTCATCGGTTCAGGGGGGTTTAGGGGTTTTAAGGTTCTGCTTTATGGCCTTCCGGGGCTTAGGAGCTTTATGGGGTTTTAGGGTTTAGAGGTTTAGACTTTGAGGCTCGAGGCTTTAGGTCTTTGGGGTTTTAGGGCTTAGGGCTTAGGGTGGAAGGTTTAGAGTTTGAGGTTTGCGAGCCCTACCGTCACGACATGGGCTTGTTCAAAGGTCTTTGAAGGGCCGTACACGGTGTTGATCAGGTTTCATGAGGGTTTTTGCAAGGGGTTTTACAAAGGTGTTGTAAGAGTGCTATTCTGGACTTGATGAAATGAACGACGAGCTGACCATCAATCTGATCAGGACTACCCTTTCCAATAAGTTGAGTTCAGCTAAAACAGAACCCTACTTCGTGACCGTATGACAGCCTTTGAATGTCGGCCACGACATAATTATGTGCTTCCATAGATAGCATGTGGTTCCTGTCGCTAAGGTTAGGTTTTAGGTATTTTAGTAAATCGGACTTGGACGGTGTAGACACAATGCCATCATCAGTATATCCCAGCTGAAGCTAGGAGTCTTTTGATGAAGCTTTGCTTAAACCCTAAACCCTAAACCGGCGATCGAAGTTCCAGAGTAGAAGAAGTTTAGAACCTGATTCGAACTGTTAGGCCCGCGCGTTAACGGTTTAGGGTTTGGGGTTTAGGGTTTAGGGGCAAGTCTGCGCTTATGATAATCTGTATTCAAATCAGCATCATCACGGTCATCATGATCACCTGCAGCCTTGTAATCATCCCTGTCACGGGTTGCACATGTTTTCTGTTTGCCGCTAACGTTTGTTGTTATTGCCGGTGCAGTTGTGATTGCTATTAGTGTTACTGCTGCTGCCCCTGTTGCTGATGCGGAGGCTCGTACCGCTGCGCTGCAGCTGCCGATGCTGCTCCCAGTGCTCCTCCTGCTGCTGCTGCTGCTGCTGCTGCTGCTGCTGCAAGTACTTTTGCCACTACCACTGCCGCTGCCACTGCCGCCACCAGAGCTATAGACCCTGCTTGCCTGCTGTGTCCTTGCTACAATCATCCTTCTGCACACTAGGCCCCTTTACCGCCGAGTCCTCAAACTTCCGAAGCGGCTGAACACCACACCGTTTTTTCGGATCCTGCCGAAGTTCACGTTGTCGGGTTCCGTGCCGGTTTCAACCTGAATCCCGCAATACTCCCTTTCTGGCCACCTAGACCCTGAGCCGCGTAGGTAGCCCTGGGCCTTCGCGTCTTGAGCTTTATGCAGTCGCGCCATAGTCTAAAGGCTGGGTATTTTGTAGTTAGAATCGCATCTAAAGCCTAGAAGCTAGACGTGAAAACTAGGTAATCTAGGGGACCTGAAGAAACCCTGGGTCTAAAGTAGGGTTCTTAATGTGCATCCTAATATTTTGAGGTTGTAGGGCCAGGGTTTCTTAATCTGGTTCCTACAGTAACCAAGAAAGGGGGATATCTACATAGCATTACCTTAAGGACCCCAAACTATGGACATTATGGCATAGTCCTATATTATGGGTAATGCAGGGTTTACATTATCAACCGTAGGGAATCAAGAATGGGGCCTATCAATTGCGGGTACATGCAGCGGACATCGGAAAAGGCGGGGTCGCGCGCACATGCGCATGGCTTCTTAGGCATCTTGCAGTGTAGGTTTTGGGAGTTAGGGTTTAGGGTTTTGGCTTCAGGGTTTAGGGGTATTTACCTCGATAGATCATGCCCAAGACTGAGGAAGGGCGACTATTCTACGTACATTTTTGGGTCCAGGGAGCATTTAGGGACGAGAGTTGGACGGTGAGGCTGGGGGTTTTCAAAGACTCCAACACCGCTTACTTAAGGAACATCTCCTACATCATATGAGTCTTCCTACTATAGTTCGGGGGATGTTCCTCAGTTAGAGTCTAAACCCTAAACCCCTGAACCCCTGAACCCCTAAACCCCTAAACCCCTAAACCCTAAACCCCAAACCCCCTAAACCCTAAACCCTAAACCCTCAACGACACTTCCTGAGGCGAGGCTTGGATCGCGCGAGCAAAATCGAGCGGCGTCCCTATGCACAGATCGACGATGCGCCTCTGCCGCGTCGAGCCAGGGGCGACACTCTAAACCCTAAATTCTTCAAAAGTGGTGCCAAAACCCTAAATCCTTCAAAGGGGCCCTAAACCCTAAATTCTTCGAAAGTGGTCCCAAACCCTAAATCCTTCAAAGGGGCCCCAAACCCTAAATGCTTGAAAAGTGGCCCCAAACCCTGAATGCTTCAAAGTGGCCCCAAGCCCTAAACCCTAAGCATTCCCTGCACCCTGAACCCTAAACCCCTCCCAATGTTGAAGGAAACTACAGGTGGGGAGTTTAGGGTATATAGGGCTTCTATAAGGCTTCTATAAGGTATGTAGACCTGCTCCTATAACGGTAACTACCCACCTGAAAATGTTGGGGTCTATGCGTGCAGGATTTACCCAGCAGGTCCACGAGTAGGGGGTGGTAGTGGTAGTGACTTGATTTTCCTGCATTTCCTCCTAGGTAGTACTAGGGAGACCCCCTAAAGGGAACCCTTCTAAACCCTACTTCTGGCTCTCTTAAAGGTGACTTTCTTGAGAGGGTCTATATCCCCAAGGGTCCCCCTAATCCTAACTCCCATTTCCAAATTTCAGGCTCAGGAAATGAGAATTCAGGAAGGTGATGTGGGTAGTTTTCTCTTTCAGGGTCCTTTATATAAGGGTAAGGGTGCCGTACTATATTGGGGACCTAAAAGGGGGCCCTACTTTAGAGAACTACCCACCACATCAGACAGAAACTCCTGACTACAATGCCGGAAGTTGCTGAGCTAAAAGGTTTTAGGGTTCATATACCATATACGGGTTCATAGTGTAAGGGTATAGGGCCCCTGTTTTTAAGGGTCATTTCGTCCTTAAGGGTCTTATGTGTTTTAGGGTGTGGGGCTTGGTGCCCTGTAACTCCCCGATGATAGAAAATGCAAACCGTTTGTATCGACCTTCCAGTATCCTTTAATCAAGTAAGATTTTTACCTTGGCTTGGAAGAGGACCCCTGAAACGATTTGGGTTATATTCCTTACTTAAGGGCTATTGGAAAAGTCGATATACCCAGACCTTCCAGTATCCCTCAAGTAAGAAGTATACCCTAACTTAGACTAGGACCCCTTAGAATGATTTAGGGTATAGTCCTTACTTAAGGGCTGTTGGAAGGTCTGGGTATATCGACTTTCCCCTCCTGCTTCCAAGGACCTTACAGTTAGGGCCCTAGAGCCCCTACTTGGAGGTTCATGGGTAGTTTAGGGGTTTAGGGTTTAGGGTTTAGGGCTTAGTTATAAGTGGGGGTTATAAGTGCCCTAATTTGGGTTATAACTATAGTTGCCCTACTTACAACTCCACTTAAAACTACCCATGAACCTCCAAGTAAGGACCCGATAATAAGGTCTCTGGAAGACTACCGGGGCCTTATAATGACTACCTACACGATTTTAGGGGGTCCTTATGATAAGTATAGTATATTGGGCCGCAAAACCTAACTCTAATTATTACCCCAAACCCTAAACTCCGAACCCCTATGTTTATCGACCTTGCAAGCCATAAGCCCTAAACTCTAAACCCCTGCCAACCCTAAGCCGTAAACCCTAACCCGTAGCATCAAAATAGTCCAAAAGCCTTACATAATAGGGTCTTTGGGCCCAAAGCCTTAAAATATGTGTCCTTTGAGGGTAAGGGTAAACCCTCCAGAACAGGTGAACAAGGAGAAGGCTTGTGGCTGCTGCGCGAGCATGCGAGCTGGTGAGCTGGTCGAGGAATCCTACAGAAGTTGTGGGGGTTGTGAATGTTTTTATGCGTTTCTGCGGGTCTTTTTTTGGCAGTTTGGGCTTTGAGGGTTCGAAATTTCTGGATTGAGGGCATAGTGCTGACGATTTCAGGAAGGCCCTAAGCAGACACTAGACCAGCATCATTAAGAAAGGAGCCTTAAAACGCCGACCCGGAAGTATCGGAAAAAAAACTCATAGCGGGTGGCGTCCAAGCTGTAGGATTTCAACCTCAAGGACGAAATGAGCCCTAAAAGGTTTTAGGGTTCATATACCACATAGGGATTCATAGTATAAGGGTATAGGGCCCCTACTTTTTAAGGGTCATTTCGTGCTTAAGGAAGGTCGCACAGGGATTGGCGTTCAGGATTTGCGGGATTGATGGTTGAGGGCTTGAGGCATCCTAAACCCTAAACCCTAAGCCGTAAGGCTTGAGGTAGAGCTTTACGGTTCACACCCCCCTTGCGGTTTAGGGCTTAAGGTTTAGAGTTTCTTAGTAGTTTCATGGTTGTTGATGGTGGCTCAGGCTTACGGGTGTCGGTTTGCGAAAACGGCGGGGCGGGTGGGTGCAGAATAGACCCCGTTCTCGATCGCCTCTTTACACGGATGACCGCCAGCAGCAGCGCAAGAATCCGTGTCCCTGGATGTAATATAGGCGCCTTAATAATTAGTATAGGGTTTGGGGGGGTCTATTATACTAAAATCATAAGGAACCCCAAGACCCTTTTCGAATTATTAAGGCCCCTACATTACCTGCAGCTGCTGCCTGCGATACTTTAGGGTTTAGGGAGCGAGGACATCCACCTGTCAGTTGGCTCTAGGACTGTCGATGCAACCACGTGTCTCCAGGAGAGACACGGTTTAGGGTTTAGGGTTTAGGGTTTAGGGGCTTGCGTGGATGGCATACACTGCCTCAAGGACGAAATGAGCCCTAAAAGGTTTTAGGGTTCAAAAAACCATATAGGGATTCATGGTATAAGGGTATAGGGCCCCTACTTTTTAAGGGTCATTTCGTCCTTAAGGTGTGCTCCTGGCGGTGACCCTCGTGCTGTTCCTGGAAGGTTCGGGTGGTTGTGGTGCTGGCCGTGTTCGTTCTCGGTCACCTGTACGGGGACATGGGATGGAGTTGGTGGGCGATGGCGCTGAGCTGCTGGTGGATGAGTCCGTGCTGGAAGGCGGTAGCAGTCATGTTGGCGCGTCGGAGATCTTTGTGGGTGAGCAGTGAGGCTTGGTTTTCAGTGGAGGGCCAAATGGCCAGTGTGCTCGCACGGAGAGAGTGAGTGCACATGTCCACCTTAAACAAGGCCCTAAACCCCAAACAAAAAGAAACCTAAACCCTAAACAAAAAAACCTAGACCCTAAACCCTAAACTTAGTTCTTGGGGTCCTGTAAGCGTAAGCCCTGGACAATCCGTCCCCACTCCTGAAACGCCAGCCCCCTTAAACTGCAAAGCTCAACTGTTGAGCCTGAACAGCACTGAATCAGGGAAGGTCCTGGGGTTTACCAGCACCCCCCAAGTACCCTTTAATAGAGACCTTAGGGTCCTTAATAGCGGGTACTTAGGGTATCATAGAGGGTAGTTTGGGGGTGCTGGTAGGGTTTAGGGTTTAGGAGAATTTGTTCGATTCCTTTGACACTTCGGGGGAGACTGTGCTCGTTTAGCATTTAGGGCTTAGGGCTAGGGCCTAACCCTAAACCCCAAACCCTGTACCCTAAACCGTTGTGCCGCTTGTGCGCCAGCAACCGATCTCCAACGCAATGGGCTGCGACGAAGACACGATCACCCAGAGACTTGGAACCGGCTTACTTTAAGGACGACATGAACCCTAGAAGGGTTTCAGATTCATATTACCATATGGTCATTCATAGTATAGCGGTATATAGGGCCCCTACTTTTAAGGGTCATTTGGTCCCAAGGTAGGGTGCACGAAGTTTAGGGTTCAGGGGCTTAGGGATGTTTAGGGTTTAAGGCGTAGGGTTTAAAGGCCGACGAGGTTGTTTTCGTATTAGCTAAGATGTCGGATGGGTGGGTAGAGGGGTTCAGGGTTTAGAGCTTAGGTTCGCAAGGTATTTGTTGTTTTGTACCTTTTTTTTTGAGGCTGGGGGTGATGGATTTAGGCTTTAGGTTCAGGGTTGGGCTTGGGCTTAGGGTTGAGGGCTCAAAGGACTCATAATTTTAAGGCTTCTGGGCCCAAGGACCCTATTTTATAAGGCTTTTGGGCTATTTTGATGCTAAGGGGAGTAAGTTTATGGGCACTCTGAAACCCTAAACCCTAAACCCTAAGCCCGTTAAACCCCGCCAACCCACAGGCCCTTTAAACCCTTGCAGCCTGAAGATACCGGACGCCTAGCGACGACACATGACTACACCCTCCGAGACCCTAAGCCCCAAACCAAAAACATCCTCAAGGACGAAATGAGCCCCAAAAGGTTCTAGGGTTCATATACCATATAGGGATTCATAGTATAAGGGTATAGGGCCCCTACTTTTTAAGGGTCATTTCGTCCTTAAGGATTGTTGTAGTATTGTTGTGCTTACCATGTTCATTTACAAGCACCATCCTCCTTGAATCAGGATTGTGGAAGAGTTAAAACGCCGCAGCTTGGCAGCACCCTAAACCCTAAAACCCTAAACCCTAAAACCCCGTCCTGTACCTAACCCTTCAAATCCAAGAAGCCCTCAGGTCTAGGGTTTAGGTATGTAAGAAGCCCTAAACCCTAAACCCCTAAACCCCTAAACCCTAAACCCCCCACCTGCAGTTTTCTTTAATGTAGGGCTTTGCGGCTCAGCGCTTGGGGTTTAGTTTAGGGTCCTGAGGGTTATGTCAAAAAGCGCGTGGGGGTTCAGAGGTTCTACGGCTTGAAGTTGAGGACTTGGGAAGGTTGCCCATGACCCTGCTTACAACATCTTGTGACTATCCATCAGCCTTCACTTGCTTCCAGTGAACCCCTTCTCAATTAGAGTTTAGGGTTTAGGGGGTTTAGGATTTTGGGGTAGGGGTTGAGGGTTTAGCGGCATGAACCCGAAAGCGAGTACGAGGTGGTCTGAGACAAGTTCAGACGCGTGAACGCATGCCTTCGGATACGCACATGTCCGGCATGTCGATGTAAGGCGAGCATTGGAGCCGAACGTGATTGCTTCCTTCTTCACATTCTGACCACACACTGCAGTACGAACAGACCCAAAGTCCAAAGCATCCCAAAACACCAAAGCAGCGGGCAGTGGAACTCTCTGGGACGCACGTTTTCTAACAGCTCTAGATCGGGGTTTCCGAAACATAGGGGACCCTAACATAGTACCCTAAATAGTAGGATCCTTATTTTTAAGGACCCTTCCCCTAAACCCTAAACCCTAAACCCCTCCCCAAGTTAAGGTGCCCCCTTCTTTTTGGAAAGTGCCAGATCTGCTCGGCTGACGACAGCTGTTTAGGGTTTAGGGCTTAGGGGTTTAGGGTTTAGGGTTTAGGGCACCTAGACCTAAGCCCAAAACCTACTTGGAGGTTCATGGGTAGTTATAAATGGGGTTATAAGTCCCCTAATATGGCTTATCATTACAGTTACCCTACTTATAACCCTACTTATAACTACCCATGAACCTGCAAGTAATTGGGACTTTTCGAAAATTAGGGGTACCTTATTTTGGGGTCCTTATAATACGGATCCTACTATTTAGGGTACTATATTAGGGTCCCCTATTTTCGGTAACCCTTAATTAAACCCTAAGCGTAAAACTCACCTGAGCCCTCAAGTTTCAAGTCCTGAAACACGCGAAAGTCATGTGTAGAGACGCGAGCCGTCATGCTTGCCTTCATTGGTGTCATAAGCAAGTACAGATATCATGAGCTTCAACCTTGTTCCCTAAGCCCTAGCCTCTTAGATCCTAAGCCCTGGACCCATAACCCTTGTCGCCAACTTCCCTGGCATTTAGGTAGCTTGAACCGTGTCACCCCGAAAAAGATGTACTTGGAGGTTCATGCGTAGTTACAAGGAAGGTTGTAGCTGGGTTAACTCCCATAGGCTCCATAGTAGTTCCTTTTGGGGATTACCTTATAAAATCCTAAATATAAGCCCACAAAATGAACTACTATGGAGCCTATGGGCATTTATAACAATAGTACATCCCATATTACGGGACTTGCTAACCCATTTGTAACTGCCTATGATCCTCCAAGTAACCGCATGAGATCACCGTAAACCCTAAACCCTAATCCCTATAAACCCTACACCCTAAACCCTAAACCCTAATCCCTATAAACCCTACACCCTAAGCCCTAAGCCCTGAACCCTAAAAGCCCCTGAGCTCTCACGCATCAGAAGACGTCAGCCTCAACCCCCCCCCCCCTCCCTCACTAGGGGTTTAGGGGTTTGGGGGTTTAGGGGTTTAGGGTTTAGAGCTTTGGGCTTAGGGCTTTAGGGTTTTAGGGGTTATAATGGGGTTTAGGCTCAGAGTGAACCCCGGTTCTAGCTCCAAGAAGGAAGGTGCCGTCATGCTTCGTTCTTTCGCGTTGTCTTTTCTGTATCGTCTGAGGAGCCTGGACCTGGTTTCCTTATGAGAGCCGTCTTAAGATATGTCCCCTAAGGACGAAATGAACCCTAAAAGGTTTTAGGGTTCATATACCATATAGGGATTCATAGTATAGGGCCCTATAGGGCCCCTACTTTTTAAGGGTCATGTCGTCCTTAAGGTCAAGAGAAGAGTTTAGAACTGTCTTGCTTTGTCTGCTCCAGAGCTGCGCAGCAGAAGCAGGGATGGCAGTATTTTAGTTAGTTAGCCCTATGAACAAGTACGTCAAAATTTTGTACCTCAGCGCTTGAGCTGCTGAGGGTCAGAAAGCCCTTTTTGCAAAGCCCCGTGATCCTCCAAGCCCAGGCCTAAACCCTGCGAATATCCGTTCCTCGCCCGCTAAAGCCCTCAAGACACCCTCCCCCTCCCCCTTGCCCCCATAAACCCAAGGGTCCTAAGTACCTATATAGTAGAATGTACCTTAACCTACCAAAACCTACTTTTTTGTAGGTTCTTATTATAAACCCTAATCTGGAATTTACAGGGACCCTACAAAAAAGTAGGTTCTGGTGGGTTAGGGTAGGGTTTCTATATTAGGAATTACTATTATGATTTAGGGAAGTATTCCCCATAACAGTACTTAGGACCCTTTGGGAAAGGGAATCCTTCAAGGGTTTAGGGTCTGGGGTTTAGGGGAATCCTGGCACCCTAAGGGTCCATGTACCCCAATAGTATTATTATACCTTAAGGACGAAATGAACCCTAAAAGGTTTTAGGGCTCATATACCATATAGGGTTTCATAGTATAAGGGTATAGGGCCCCTACTTTTTAAGGTCATTTTGTCCTTAAGGAAGGGTCCATGTACCCAAATAGTATATACATTGACCCTAAGGTACCAAAGTATAGACTATATGGGTACATGGACCCTACAAAAAAACAACCCTTTATAATATATTCTAAGCCTTATAAACCCTAAACCCCTAAACAGTAACGCCCCCTGAAAGGAACCCTTAAAGGAACCCTTATAATTGGGCGCTTCTGCAATCAGGAAATTTAGAAACCCTAAGCCCCCATCGATCTTCCCCGCGGTATAGGCATTGAAGTCCGTGGGAACATCGGGCAAATGAAGAAGCTCGAATCCTGGCTGCGGAGGTTCTGCGGCTGCGGGTTTACGGTTTAGGACTTCGGGTTGAAATCCTAGGGGTAGCTCTCTAAAGTAGGGTCCCTTTTAGGGTACCTACCCAAAGAGGGGCCCTAATTTAGAGAACTACCCCTACGTAGACGTACCCAACGTACCCCACACCAGAATTAGTCTTGAATATCAACTTCGGAGGCTGGAGGCGAGTAGTATGGGAACCTGTTTATTAGGGTTCTTTATATGAAGCCTACTATATGTTTGGGGTTATAGTGCGCGATAAGGACCCCTAGATTCTGTACAATAGCCCCAGGTTTGCCAAATTCGCATGTCTCTGTGCTGGATCAGCAACTTACTTCCCCAATAAGCCAGGGTTAATAAAATGTTAAGCTTTCAGATTACTACTAAGAAAGTTTTTTAAAAGAACCCAGAAGGTTTGAAGGTTGGGTATTGGAGAAGTAAGACAAGCGAGGCTTCCCCGGCTGGGCATCGTTGCACGTGCGTAGTTCTCTATGTAAGGGTCACTTGCAGGGTCGATTCTCATCAGGGTGTCGTACTATTTAGGGACGCAAAGAACCTTAAGGACAAAATGTTCCTTAAAAGTAGAGGCCCTATACCCTTATACTATGAATCCCTATATGGTATATGAGCCCTAAAACCTTTTAGGGCTCATTTCGTCCTTAAGGAAAGGACCCTAATTTAGAGAACTACCCACATAGAACCCTTATCGTCCCCTTATAGACAACCTTGTAGAAACCGTTATAGATCCCTGTAAGGACCCCTAAGAGGGACTCTAACTTAGAGAACTACTGACATGCTACACACATCGATGCGAAAAAGAAGTAGTCAGAGGGTTTAGGGTTTAGGGTTTAGGGTTTAGGGTTTAGCTCTTGCATGACAGGAATAATCTTTCTCCCATTATCGAGGGTCCATAACGGGGTCCAAACCGTCTGAATTGAAAACCCGTATACAATTCCTACGTCTACACCCAAAGCCTAAACCCTAAACTCCAATCTAGGGCCAGTCTCTGGTACAGGCTCCGAGAAATGATGCGATGTGGGTAGGGCCTCGGTTTAGGGTTTAGGAAGGGGTTTAGGGTTTAGGGTTTATAGGATGTTTCGGAAGCGGTTTGAACCCTAAACCCTAAACCCTGAACCCTAAACCCTAAACCCTGAACCCTTAGCCCTAAACCCTGAACCCTAAACAAGGTTTCTAGGGTAGGTGACCTCGTAACTTCTTGGGCGCCTGAGCCTGCCGTAATCAAAGATTGAGCCCTTTTAGGGCTTAGGGTTTCGGGTTTGGGAACCCTAAACCCTAAACCCCTAAACGGCTTAGGGTTTCGGGATTGTAAACCCTAAACCCCTAAACGGCTTAGGGTTCCGGGATTGGAAACCCTAAAACCCGCTTCTGGCCGGCAGGCTGAGCTAGGCCCCTGGGTTCAGCCCTAGACCCCTAAACCTTAGGGGTTTTAGGGTTCCCAATGCCGAAACCCTAAGCCGTTTAGGGGTTTATGGTTTTAGGGTTCCCAATCCCGAAACTCTAAGCCGTTTAGGGGTTTAGGGTTTAGGGTTCCCAAACCCGAAACCCAAAGCCCTAAAACCCCAACCCATCGGCCCAGGAAAGCATCATGAGCAAAGTGGATGATCTGCGGCTCCTGTCCCCGGGCTCGATGTGGTCCTTCCGGGTTTCTAGGTCCGTTGCCTTTCGGATGTAGGGTTATAGAGTTTTGGTTTATTGGGTTTAGGGTTGTTGGTTTTAGAGTTTTTGGGTTTAGGGTGATTGGGTTTAGGGTTT
>CAJNJA010009079.1:0-15025 GCA_905231915.1 Symbiodinium necroappetens | reverse complement strand
TTTGGGTTAAGAAATCCAGGGTATGCTCAAATCCCGAAATTTATTTTGTACTAAAGAAAGGTGCGCTTCAAACATAAGACATCGAGCCCCCCCCCCTCACGAAAAAATAACTGTGTCTTAACCGGCGCTGTCGCTGTAGTACTCGTAACATTTCAGAGAGGAACCCTTGATGCTGGCTTTTGACTAACCCATGCTGCGTAACCCAATGCCGTAGCAATGACGCTGCTCGTTAACATTAAATATTTCCATAGTACGTATTTGTCGAAGTACGAAATAGCATTGACAAATCAACTGCGTGGATTCCAGTAATAGGATAATTTACCAAGGGTAGCAGCTCCAAGGAAGAAAACCGTGAAAGCAGAAGACATAATACCGGTCTTGAGGCCGGAATTGCGAAACACAGCTCATTTACAAAAACAAGTACAGAATTTATAAACCCTGAACCCCAAAACCCTTTTTGCAACTTTAGGAGCCTTAACAGAACCCCTATAAACCCTAAACCCCTAACCCTTTTTCCAACAGCCTTCCCACGCCAAACCCTAAACCCCCCTTGCGGGCCAAGTGCCGGATCTCCGCTTCCTCGAAGGCCTCTGCCACCGAGCCATAACGAAGCTCTAGCCGCGAGCCTTGCGGTTCAGGATGTCGGCTTGGGCTTTAGGGTTTCTGTTTACGCCCTAGGGTTTCGGTTCAATTTTTTTTTCGCAGGTGCCAGCAGCACGAACTGCTTGAATGTTTTCGGGCATGGCAGGTTCCCCCAGCAAGGCCTTGTCATTCCCGGAGGCCTGGGAAGAAGACTGGACGTCGTGGCCTTCGGCCACGCCTATGGCCGTCATCTATTGGGTTGGTTGCAACGACTCCGCTGGCATGATCAGCCGGCTGCTCCGGCGGATACCTGGGAAGTGCCCTACCTGGTGATGATGCTTATAGCTTCAGCGACGACGTGGCAGTGCCGCCACTCGTCAAGAACGTGTTCCAGCCTGGGTCTTACTGGCTGTTGCCACAAGCCACCTCCCAGCTGCAGCATGTCAACCTTCGACAGTTGGTCACGCGCTTTAGAGCGGCGCTTCATCAATTGGGAAAGCTTCTGCTGGGGCATGCGATTTTCCCTTGCGCAGAGGTCAAGGACATCGCTTTATCTCAGGTATATACTTTCATCTCACTGCGCCCACGCCAGGCTTGGCTGCTCGACCCTCTCTCCCCGACCGTGGTGGGATCGAAGTTCTGCAGGCTCGAGTGCGCTGTCGAGCACATTGCCAACCTTCGGTGGTCATGATCACGGTTGCACCAAGGAGTGTGACACGTCTCACTCGAGACGCTTCGCGGATCTCTTTCGGCGCTTAGGTGTCGCGGGTTGTGCTTTTCGTGAGTGCTCCCTGCTGGCCCCATGCACCCCTCAGGCAACGGTAAAGGTTTAAATTTCAGGTCGAGGGTTTCTGTTGAAGCTCCAGATTTTCGGTTTAGGGTTTAGGGATGAGGCTCTCGCGGCGAGCCACGGAGAGAAGGAGGCAATTCAGCAGCGTTTAGGGTTGCAGAGGTGGCTTTATAGATTTTCCTGGTTTGGCCCCTGCCGCACGGAAGAACGAACTCCCACATCAGGGTGGTCATTGAACAAGAGGATGACAGCAGCCCAAAAACTCAAGGGAAAACTTTAGTTAGGGGTGGGTTACAGATTTTGCTTCGGGTACGGGTAGTAATTAGTATCGTGAATGGTAGCAGTTTTTTGTCGTTGGAGAAGGAGGAGGAGGGGTGGCTAGCTTCGTCTAAGCCGCTGCAGGCTCTTTTCAGTTTAAGTCTTTCGGCATTCCAGAGATGACTTCCAGCGTTAGGTCTTAAAGGCTTAGGATGGGGCATGTAGAATTACAAATGCAGTGCGTCAAGCGATGCATTTTGATCACATGAGCCCTGACCGGCTGGTGAAATCAACATGAATCCCGGATTCTGTGGCACGTGCTCTACATGATAGCCACCACATCACCCACCCACAAAAAGTAAAGTAGGTGACGGAAAGTCTAGGTGCCTAAACCCAACGGCCCTAAGAAGGCTTCGAAGCCCAGGGGCGAAGCGCTCGTAGGCTCTTGATCGGAGTGGCAAAAGCCATCGCACGCACGAAGTCGTGCTTGTACCTTTGGGTTTAGGGTTTGGCTTAAGTTGACTTGTTAGGGCCTTACCTCCGAACCCTTGAAACCCAAGTGCCGCCGGAACTGTCGTAGCTCCGGCGTAAGAGCCATGCAGCAAGGAGCACCACCATGCTAAAACCGGAGAGGTCTGATACCAAGGACCCTATAGACTCTCTCTTGGACCAAGGGTTTGACATGTTTAGGGGCTAACTCTAACTACATCTCAAAGTCGTCCCCAAAACCCTCTATGCCTAAACTTACATCCACAGCAATGCCTTAAAATCCTAATTTCAGAGGCACTGCCTCCATACACCCTAAGCCCCAAACCCTAAACCTTAAACCCTAAACTCCGCCGCCACAACAACGATCCTCTCCGGCTTCTACCGACAAAGCCGAGGAGCAAGATGCCACTGTCCTGCAACTATTTAACCCGATTCGAAGTGTCCCTAAGGGTCCATGCGCTCAAATAGTATACACTTTGGCCTTAAAGTAGTCCCTATATAGGTACTTCGGGGCCAAAAGTGAATGCTATTTGGGTGCACGGACCCTTAGGGTATGGTAGGGTTTAGGGTTAGTTTTGGGTTCTTTTGAGACACTACTACCCAGCGGTCAGAAAGCCTCCTGAGGCGGGCAAAGGCTCAGGGCTGAGGGCTACGATTTCACGAGAACATCTTCCATCATGTCTGGCGGAACTGTATCTGTGTCTACGTACTTGTTCGTATGAGCATTTAAAGTACAGCTAGTTTGTTCATTCTTACGTTTGTCGCTTGCTCTTCATGTGTCAGCATACGGCGCACAATCAGATTCAAACACACTTCCGTCTCCATAAACGAATATGCAGTAAATGCATGGCCGACGACAGGGCAGCTGCAGCAACGTCCCTGCATATCTCTGGGCATTCGCTGACTGCTACTGCCAACACTGCTCGCTCGTTGAGACCATGCGAGAGTTTCAAGGGGATCCCGAAGCCCGAAGCCCTAAACCCAAACCCTTAACTGTTAATAGCTAAACTTCAATCCCTGAGGTGGGATCCTTCCTCTAAGGATCCTCGTATGTTGGTGGCATTTGCGAGTGTTCGAAAAGCCGAAATGCCTGTTGCGAACTGGCTACAGGATAGGTTCAAAACGAGCTTATATCACATGAGTTCAACCTGTTTTTGAATAAAAGAAGGTTCCGCCACTTTCTTGGTCAAGATCTCCGTATACCTGCCTTAACGCTGTGTTTGATGCACAACCCAACGCTCCCGAACCTGAAAACAATCCCTTATAGCATGCTTATAGAGCCCTTATTTCAGGTGCAGAGCCCACAGAGCCCTAAACCCAAAACCCAAAACCCTAAATCCTAAACCCCCCCCTAAGCCTTTTCTTGCTACTGGACTCAAGTCCAGCCAGGCGACGGCCTGAAATCATCTTGGCCGAGGCCGACTTGCAGCACCGATACCAAAGCCGCCCTGTGGAGAAGTCTGAGCCTTATAAGCCCTAAAGCCCTAGAGTCCTAAAGCCCTGAACTCTAAACCCCCAAAGCCCTAAAGTCCTAAACCCTAAACCCCTAAACCCTAAAGCCCTTAAGCCCTAAACCCTACGCCCCTCAACCCTGAGCCGACAGGTCCTCATCATCTGGAAGGCCGAGAAGACTGCAGGAAAGCTGCCACACCGTACTTGCAAGATCCAAGTCCTCTGCTTCGAGCAGATAAACCCTAAACTCCCTCAGCCATAGAGCCTAAACCCTTCTACACCTGGAAACCCTTAACCCTAAACCTTCAGACTCTAAACCCTTCAGTCTAGGGCTCAGGATTTAGGAGCCGAGGGTGGAGGTCCCATGGGCGCTTCGGAGGGCTGGCCGTTTTGTCTTGGCATGAACGAGGACTGAGTGGTTTTTGCAGCTCTCACACTCGGACAATGCAGAGGGGGTTTAGGGAATAGGGTTTTAGGATTTAGGATTCAGGGTTTTTAGGATTTAGGATTCAGGGTTTGCGCTTAGGCTTAGGAGAGGGCCAAGCAGTCAACAAATTGAATTGCTGGAGCGTGGTCGGGTCTTCGCTGCAATGCTGGACGAAATGGGTTCCTAAGGAATACTACGACAAGACTCTGAAGCCCTACATAGTAAGGAATCATTACGGTAGGATTGAGCGATTCCTTAGATACTGAGCTTTGGATAGCGCACCCTCAAGGAAATCCGGAACTTTGCAAGCTTGGCGTCGAAGCCGATCTGTCCACAGAGTCTGCCTCAGAAGACACGACAAAATATTGATTGCAGCATGCTCTGCGTGCAGGGTATCGGCTTCGCGGCTTTGGTTCTCTGGTTTACTTGCATTCAGGTGCGGCGCGGGTCTTCAAGGACAGGATTCGGGGTAGTTCGGACATCCAGAGAACTGCTGAAATCTGCGAGCCGACCGTGAATCCGGACTACGGTTTCGGGTGTGGGATGTAGGGTAAAATACAGAAAGCAATGAAATGCATCACGTGGCAGTTGAAACCATGGAAGTCCACGGCTAGCTATGCACATGCGAAGCATGAAATCATGGATTCAACTGCGGATGGGCTTCCTCACCACTCTTTATGGTACGGGTCCCCAGCTTTGCTCCGTAGCTTCACTCGAAGCTAGCAGTCGGGCGAAATTGCTCTGTGAAACAAACCTTCACTCGAAGCTATCCAGCCCAACCCCCAAAAAAACAAGTCGTGCTTCCAAAACTCCGTGCAGCCGGAAGTTTCTCGAGCCAACGTAACGACCACAGAACAAGTGCAAAAGCGGTGACTGTGACGAACTGAGCTGTACGTATACGCCTCACTGGGTTCATATCCATTTATGCAACAAGCACCCTGCTGCGACAGCCGCTTCCTGGACTGTCCCTTACTCTCCTTGTAGTGGACCAGGTGGCAGAAGAGGTCGAAGGACATGGGCTCCAAAGGATTGTCCACAGTTTGAGCAAAGGCCTGGAAAGCCGCCGCGCTTCGAAGGTGCATGAGTTGAGGACTTATAGGTGCTACGAAGAGAACTTTCAGAGTACTAGGGCGAGCTGGGGATTACTTACATTGACATGGGTTCTATACCACACATGGACCCCTTCCTCAAGATAGAGTTTGGCTGCGGGTTAGGGCTTTACAATGTATGACTTCACCCCACGCACACGCACACGCAAAAACAAAAACAAGAAACTCGAAGTTGCAAATCTCAGTTCCGACATGACTGTGCACTCCAGGGTTGAACGGTTGCGGTTTTGGATGCTTAAACCGTGCTGCCCTGCAGCCTCAAACTACAAACCTTGTAACCCAAAAGCCCTGCCGAACCCTAAAGCTTCTGCACCTCAAGCCTCCACCAATCCTACACCCTACCGCCTGGCACTAAAGCATAAGGTGTTAGGCTTTATAGGGGCCCTGCACCTTAAATCGTAACCCTAAAGCCCCCACAAAAGCCCTCACAAACCCTATAGCCTTCTCAGCAGGGGCGTGGATTGCCAGCCCTAGGCCCGAAGCCCTAAACCTTGTAATCCAAAAGCCCTCACATACCCTAAACCCGTACCCCTAACCCTAAACCCGATAAGCCCTGCGCCTAGGGCCTAGACCTCTAAGGCCTTCAAAACCCAAACCCTGAATCTTAAATCCAAAACCCTACTAACCCTCATAATCACCCTAAATCCTAGCCCTAGTGACTCCGATAACCCTAAATCCTAAACCTAACGACCCTATAATATCCCTCAACCTTACCCTAAATCCTCAACCTACTATAACAACCCGAATAATCCCAATAAGCCCAAAGCCTTCCACCGAAAGCATTGTCCGCGAGCCTCCGGCGCCCCGGCAAAGCGCCGCAGGAGCCTCCAACGGAAAGCCCTGGCAGCCGGCTTCTGTGGTACCCTAAACTCCTGCACCCTAAACCCTAAACCCTTAACCCTAATCCCTAAACTCCTAAAACCTTAAACCCTAATCCCTAAACCCTAAACCAGGTAAAGGTTTCGGGGTGGGTTTAGGGGTTTCTTCTTAAAAGTGGAGTAGCCAGGGTTCAGGGGTGGGTTTGGGGTTTAGGGCTTTTGTTTGCCTCCGTTTAGGGTTTAGGTGTGTGTGTGTGTGTATGTATCTACATATACAGATATGTATATGTATATGCATGTACACATCTATAGAAAGGGTACCAAAAAGGACTTTATTGGGGTCGTTCGGGCGAACTTTGGGTTTACGTGTATCGCTAAAGGCACGTGTATCCCCACAGGTCCATATGCTACCCGATATGTAGGCTTTAAGTCGTTTAAGCTAGAGTTCAGTGTTTTGGGACCTCTGCTGTTTGGTTCCTTGCACCCTCTAGGCTTGGGCATACAGGCTTAACCTATGCCCAACAGCGCGGAGTAGGTGTCCTACTTCTTGGGCTTGAGAGGTAGGTTTGGGTTTCCGACTTAGGGCCTAAGGCTTCGAGTTTCGGGTTCTAGGTTTAAGGTTCAGGGTTAACCCAAAGAAAACCCCGCATGAATCTTGAGCAGTCTGTGTATATATATATATACATACAAAAATTTGCTCATATCATATGTATATATGTACATATACACATACATCTATATATATATATATATATGTGTGGTTGTATGCATATACATGGGTGCTAAAGGCTACAAAAAAACCACACAACTTCTCAACCTTACAAAGTAGAGGCATACCTTTTATCCGTGATTCGGCGCTGCAGCTTCTGGTCTGGGCCTGGATTCTTGCGGCCATGTCTGCTGTCAAAGCCGGCAGGTGAAGTGACAAGGAATGGGTGTGAAAGTCACTGAGCCTCACACTGCCCCATTCCATTGTGTCCGAAGCAAGCGACGTCACCATCTTCCCGCACTGCACAATTATGAAGTGAGCCTGCTGAAACTGCTATAACTGGTCCCAATTCTGCTGGCACATCACACCGTCCATCAACGGCGGGTCCAAAGCATACGAGCTGACCATCTGTCCTTACTGCGCAAGTATGATAATAAGCTGCTGAGACCGCGGACACTGGCCCCAGGTCTGCTGGTACATCACATAGCCCAAGTGCATTATCTCCGAAGCAGACGAGCTGACCATCTGCCTGCACGGCACAGGTGTGATATTCACCTCCTGACACCGCCAAGACTGGTCCCAGATCTGCTGGCACATCAGACTGGCCATTGTGGTTGGCCCCAAAGCAGACGAGCTCACCGTTTGTCCGCACCGCACAGGTATGATAAAATCCCGCTGAGACAGCAAAAACCGGCCCCAGATCTGCTGGCACATCACACTTCCCGGCCAGGTTGGATCCAAAGCAGACGAGCTGACCATCTGCACACACCGCACAAGTATGATGTTCGCCTGCTGAGACCGCTGAAACTGGTCCCAAATCTGCCGGCACATCAGACTGCCCATTTTGGTTAGCTCCGAAGCAGACGAGCTGACCACCTGTCTGCACTGCACAGGTATGTTGAGATCCCACTGAAACCGCCACAACTGGTCCCAAATCTGCTGGCACGTCACACTGCCCGGATTTGTTGGCTCCAAAGCAGACCAGCTGACCATCTGCAAGCACTGCACAGGAATGCAGACCCCCCGCTGCGACCGTCAAGACTGGTCCCAGCCCAGCTGGCATGTCACACAGCCCATCACGGACGTCTCCCAAGCAGCCTAGCCGGCTATTTGTTCGAGCTCTCAGCCGAGACACCCCAGCTGCAGCGTTGCCGGGCCTTACGGAAGTTTTGGAGCCTAGCAAGACTGTAGAAGTTGGAGCCCGTGTATGCCTGCATCTGCATGAGCACTTGGTATGTTGAAGCGGTGCCGATGCAAAACGTGACTGGCTCGGCACGACGAGGCCCGGAGGGACAAGAAGAAACGACCAGATTGCAGTCCCGAGTCCCCAGAATGTAACAGCTCTCAAGCTAGCTTTCATGGCTGCTGAGAGCACGCTTGGAGACAGGGTCCAAACCGCAAATCATCGAGTAGCCTCTTCAGGTCGTCACGGCCTTTATTTTAGTCCAAAATCTCCGCCCAAACCTCACTAACCCTTAAACCTTAACATCTCCGACTACAAGATGCATGATTTGAGCCTGGAGTAGCTCCCTTGCGCTAATTTTTTTGTCTGAGAGGGGGCCCTCTTTAGAGTTTGTATGGCTTGGGGTTTGGGGTGAAGGGCCTTGAGAGATCCAAGCTCAGTACGCTTTTTTCATCGCAGGTCCGGGCCTCGCCGGACATCCGAATCCTGCACCCTATTTCTGTTCAACATACTCCGACTCTAAACTCAAAGCCCGAAGCCCTAAATCCCTTTAGAGGACTCAACCCTTGCAGAAACACTCCAAGACTCTAAGCCCTTAGTACCTAAACCAGCTTAGAAGCATGAACCCTTTCAGAGCACTCGTTGCGCGAGGAAGCTGAAGGAACGCCTTATCAGACCTAAAGACATGTACACTCTACAAGCCAGTCAAACCTAAAGCCACGCGGAACCTTGCCAGCACCCTTTAAATACTCCTAGACCCTACATCCAAAGCGCTACAACGCTAAAATACGCGCCTCAATACTTGGACTAGGGTTTTGGGGCCCAGTCTTCTATGATCATAATGTTAAGGACCACCCAAAAAAAACATAAAATACTGTTGGCAAGATTTAGGCCCCCCTATTAAGCCCAAGCCCAGGAGACCCTCAACTTTAAGAACTGGAGAAACCAAGAGAACAAACCTATTGGGGTTTAGGATTTAGGGTTTAGGGTTTAACAAACTTAAACCCAACCTCTAAGACGCATTGTGTTAAAAAGACGACAGACAACTACACCCAAATCAAATAGCCAAAACAATACAACTACAAAATATACAGTAACAAACAAATAAATAACACACATACCCCATCTCCCCAACAAGGCAAACAACGAAACACAACACCAAAATAACAACCATCAGCAATAATAAGTAAAAGAAGCAACACAACCCCCCAGCCCCAAAACCCAAACCGTTTTGGGTATAGGGTTTAGGGTTTATAACCCTAAACCCTATACCCAAAAACAGTTCGGGTTATATGTTTCAGGCAAGCAGAAGACCAAAAACACAAGCCTCTATACCCTAAACCCCTAAACCCTAAACCCCAAACTGAAACCCTAAACCTGAAACTCTAAACCCTAAACCTAAACCTGAAACCCCCAAAAAAAAGAAGCCCCCGGGACCTGAGATGATGGAGTCCGAGAGTGAGCTCCTCAGAGGCCTCCTCGAGGCCTTCCGAAGAGACCTGGCGCGATCGTCGGGTTTAGGGCTTTGGGGCTTTGGGGCTTTAGGGTTCTTCAGGGTTTATGGTTTTAGCGTTTAGGGCTTTAGGGTTTTAGGGTTTTAGGGCTTTAGGGGTTTAGGGCTTTAGGGGTTTAGGGTTTTAGGGTTTTTTTTTCCCTCTCGCATGGCTAAGGATCTATGCCCACAAGCGAGGAAGACGAGATGATCTGACCACTGTGCAAACTATAGGGACAAGATCAGTCACAGTCACAACTACCCTAAGTAAGGTTAACCCAAGGTGTGTGCGACAAGATCTCCACCCTCATCGGCAAACTGTCACGGATCCTTGCCTAAACCCCAACACCTAAAGTTGTTGAAGAATAAGGGTTCAAGGACCTGATGTGACAGTGAGCTCAAGGCTGTGCTACTCACTTAAGCTTTAGGGGTTTAGGGTTTAGGGTTTTAGGGTTTTAGGGTTTAGGGGTTTAGGGTTTTTGTTTGGCGGCTGGTTGGTTTATCCTTGCCACAGGAGCCATAAGAGCACTGTCTGCTTTGTTCCTGGATTGGCTCCGTTAAACGTCCCATGAGAGGACTGGGTTGAAGGCTTACGGTTCAGGGCTCTGGGAACTTGGGGTATTCAGTTTATAAGTTTAGGGGAATAGCGAAGTTTAGCATTTCTGGGCAGGCTGGAAGTGAAGCAGCTGGCAAACTTTCGGTGTCCAGGGCTTCTGGCTTTTGAGGGTTTTCAGGCTCTTACAATTCTTACAATTTCACGGCTGGGGTTGTTGATCATGACTCTGCGCTGTCGTTAAGTGACATCTTCCTTGTGGTTATGCAGGAATCTTGTTCCGTTGTTGTGGCTCCAGAAGCCCTCCCTCCTGCACTCGGAACTAGACTTCCCATCTACACACAGACCCTCTGCTACGAGATCCATCATCCACGAATCGATGGAACACTCCGTGATGAAGTCTCAAGATTCCTACAGTACTCCCTGAAACCCGAAAGAAAACGACCTTTTGCAAAACCCTAAACCCTAACCCCTAAACCGAACCAGAACCCATCCATCAGCGACCTCGGAAACTCGTCCAGAGGATTCCTTGGCACTCTGGGAACTTCATGGATGTACTGTAGAGTCCCGGGTAGTTCGTAGGACTGCGCCCTTGGGTGCTTCTCATATATGTATACCCATAATTTCGAACTCGTGGCCCCGGAGGGTGGCTTCTGCAATTTAAGGATTTGGAAGGGTTTCATATGGTTTTTGTCTGCGCAAATTCGGTCGCTTTTTCCATTAAGGGGTCACCATAGGCCTTGATGGGGACACAAGGCTGAAAGTTTGGGGCTCAAGTGCCTAGATCCCCCAACTTCCTCGATCATGGCCCAAAATCCTATTCTCATCCTCTGTTGCGGGTCCTGGAAGGGTTGAAAGTTGCAGGTGTAGGCTAGAGTTTAGGTGTTAGGGCACGTCACATGCGCCTTCAGCTTTAGAACGTCAGGGTGTCTCAGCCCTAAAGCCCAAATCCTGACCTGCTAACACAGCATTTAGGATTGCACGGTTGTTCGCTTGGGCTTCGGCTATGTTGGGGTGCTTCTGTGGTCACTCCGAGGATCTTTCGAACAACGAGCCCCCTTCTAGGCATGTCTATCCGTCTGAACGTACTTCTTTAGAAAAGCCAATTTCTCGCTGGGGGTACGGGCTTACCATGAAAAATGAATCCATACAGAGCCAAGAAAAGCGCGTCAAAACTACAGTTGCAAACCCGATAAATACCCTACAACGTCCACATTAAACCGTAAAAAATGACAACAAATTCGGAAAAAAAACACAAACAACAACAACGCATAACGCTTCACACAACACCCATAAGCCCTGTAAAACAACACTCCCTCATGAACCAAAAACCTTTCAAGCACATCTCAACAGAAAAAGAACAAAAGTCCATAAACGATCATGTCACATACGGGAAAGTAAACCCCTAAACCCTTGACCCCAAACCCTAAGCCTAAAGTCCTAGACCCCAAACCCTAAAGCCTAACGTCCTAGACCCCAAACCCTAAAGCCTAAAGTCCTAAATCCTAAACCCCAAAAGCCCCAAACCCTAAACTCTACAGTTAACCCCAAAAAGTTGTAAACCGGATTAAGGACAAATAGTGCTGGGATTCCTTATATATTACCCTTAAGGATTGAGGCTATTGGGTTTCCAACTTTTGGGCTTCTACTGTAAGTCCTAAACCCTAAACTGCAGCCAGGTCGCCGACTCCGAGTCTTGGGAGCTCGTGGCTGAGGAGGACTCGACGATGCTCCGGGCGCTGTGGTAGCCATGCCCTGGGTCTCTTGTGGGCTTTAGTTGTTTAGGCTTTAACAGCTTTAGGGTTTAGGCTTTTAGAGTTTAGGGCTTAGTTGTTTAGGCTTTAAAAGCTTTAGGGTTTAGGGTTTTAGGGTTTATAGGGTTTAATTGTTTAGGGTTTATATAAGCTTTAGGGCTTTACGGCTTTAGGTGCCTAGGGTTTAGGGGTTTAGGGTTTACGGGCCTCGGTCTCTGTGAGAACTTAGGGCTCGTGGCCTTCGCGCTCTTTTGGGGCTTAGGGTGTGAGTCCCTCTGTCTCTTTTAGGGGTCTGGGGGTCTATAAGGTTTTAGGGCACTTGGGCTCTTTTTTAATTCCCTAAATAACGTACGAGCCTACGGTTTTTTAGGGGTCTAAGGGCCCTCCGGCTCTCTCCGGGGTCATGACCGTCAACCCCCTAAGGTTCCTGCGCGTACCATACCTGGTTCCCTGTTGGGGCTCTATATATATATATGTATATATATACATATATATATATATATTTTAAAATCAATCATTTTTAATCCTTGTTACAGTAGCGGGTTTTATTTTCACAAAAATGTAAAGTTGCATACAACAAAGACCCAGATAGAATGCCAGGGATTATAAGATGCATTTTTCCATAGGGTAACACCACCATCAACCTAGTTCTTTGCGCAGGGTTCACGGTTCAACTTCTTTGTTGGTGTCCTGAGATAAACCATACAGTTCACTTGAAAGGAGTTCTACAAGGCGTTGAGGCATGTGGTGTTAAGGCAGGGTTTAGGCATATCCCTGAGAATCCAACAACCCAAATCTAAATCATGCCAAGCCAAATGTAAAGTGTAAAGGGTTGAGCGTATACAAACCCGAAACCCTAAACTGCCTAAACCCTTACAACGCCTTTCGCTGAAAATCAATGTCTTCAGAAAACCTGGGCAATTCTACTGTACTCACCTGCCAAAATGTACTGAAAAAATCAGCCTTTTTTGAATTATTCGACCCCCCTGGGATCGCTCGAGGCTCCCAACCCTAAACCGAAGACATCCCAAAGCCCTAAGCCCTTAACCAATACCCCCTCGGCGATCGAAACGGACATGCCAAGCATCTCATCTCCACCCCGTGATTGATGAGGGTGCACACCTTGGAGGGCTGGCGGCTCCAGCTTAGAATGCTTGTGTGAATAGCTATCCTTTTCTCGCGACACCAAGTGAGTAATGAAGGGGCCCTAGAACTTCAGCGGTGATTCTTGGTCAGGCTTCAATAATATTACACCTTCAGATCCTAGCTACTCCTAGCTTTGCACCATAGTCAAGAAGCTAAGCCATGATGGCGCTGGATGCGCTTCGCCTGCGGTACATCGGCATGTTTGACGCGGGAAACTTGATGTCCGGGGCGTGGACGACCGAGTGTTCTTATGGAGTGCTGTTCTCATCTCTCGTTCGGATAGCTGTATGACACACAGCAGGCATCGCACGCGTTGGAAGCAAATCTTGGGTTGTCTGGCTTCGGCTAGTGCAGGTCTAGCCTTGCCCCGCCGAAGAGTCCGTGATGGCGGGGACGGAGTGCGGTTGGGCCTCCTGACTACGGCTGTTGCCAAGTGGAGGGGACCTTTGGGGATATAGACTCTACCCTGTCAATAAGGTCCCTGTTCAGACAGCCAGAAGTAAGATTCAGAAGGGTCCCCCCTTAAGGGGTCTCCCTAATACTACCTATAGGACAAGGGCCCACCTTGAGGTTTAGGTGGTGACAGAATTCAACACTCAACCCGCAACACTAGAGTAGCCTGGGACTTTCTGATGCAGCGTGTTTGCCCGCCCCACCCCTATGATTTGTCGTGAATTCCAGACAGTTGAAACATGGATTTGGGAAGAATCGTGCAGCCGATCCTCCTGTTCTGTCCTATCTAACTTCGGGGCATGGTTTAGGGTTTATGGTGGAATGACACTCCAACAGGCCTCGTTGTCCAGAAGCCCGGTCTAGCCAAACGCACACTCCCCTAAAGCATAAACTCCAGTTGTTGCAGCACTTCTGGCTGGGGTTCGCGGTGCCACAATTACATGAGTTCTCAAGTTCGAGTTTAGGCCTTAGGGTTAATTTAGGGGTTTAGGGTTTAGGAGTTTAGGATTCTAAAAGTATCATCCTGAGCCAGAGAACCCCAGAGCCCTAAACCCTAAACCCCAAACCCTACTCTCAGAGGATCCTAGCCGTCGACCGAAACCCCGAAAGCCTGTGAGGCCTGGTATCAGCAAAACGCACCTACACATCAAGTTCATAAGATCTCATATCGTAATATCCCACAGGAGGGGCATAGGTTTCAATCGCGCAAGATAGTATGTTACTGTATACTGTAGTACACTACGGACCCTAAACCCTAAACGCTAAACCCTAAACCAACCCAGAACCCCTAAACCCTAAAACCCCCTAAACCTGCAGCCCTACTGTACTACACTACGGTTGGGCTTTCGGGGTCCCCTCCACCGCAGGTCCTGTGATCCTCCAGCGCCTTGGGACTGTGCACGGCTGATGAGCTGCGGCGCGTCTGCCAGGGGGGTTTAGGGTTCAGGGTTTAGGGGTTTAGGGGTTTAGGGTTTAGGGTTCAAGGTTTGGGTTTAGGGTCTATACGCTCTCACAACTCGGACAAGCCAGGCGAGGTTCAATAGCTTCGAGTCGGCGTTACAGTAGGGTTTATTTAGGGTTTTCGGGACAAGGTGTTTAAGTCGCAACTCAAAATCGTTGGGCTGTCGGGTGTTTAATCCCTTCCCCCTTTTATTAAACACCCCCCTGATAAAAAAAAAAACACTTTGGGCCCAATCCTGCAGAAATCATCCCGGCCTTTTAAAGCCTATTCTGAATTAGGGGTTGAGGGCATGTGCCTGTGCGGTTTAGAATTAGAGTTTAAGGTTTAGGGCTTATTAACTACATTGTACCCAAATCTGACAACAGAGATAAAAATACCCACTAACACTAAAAACACCTTCCGAGTATGTATTGGGGGAAGGGCCCCCCCTCTCCCCGTTTAATATTAGGGGGATAAGATCAATTAGGTGGCCGGAATTTTGGGATCTGGGGCTTTTGCTCTCTTTTTGTTCGGCACACGCTTGTGTTTAGGATTTGGAGGTTTGTTCCTTTGGGCTCTTGGGGTTCTTGAGGGTTGGGACACAGCTTCGTGTTGCACCCCAAGAAGATGAGCCATGAGGGCCGTAGTGTAAAGCCTGCGATACAAAGACACAGAGCAGGCGAGCCGAGATCAAAGAACGGAGCAACAACCTCCTCGAGCTGAACGTGGGAGCTTTGCAACACAGACACTCAGTTCGGCACATTGCCGAACGCGCGCACCCATCAAAAAAAAAAAAGACATTTCAAAGACTGTACTTACACACCCTGAGTAGTAGGGACCTCGGAAGCGCTGCGCCCAACGGGGGGGGGG
>CAJNJA010009078.1:0-15026 GCA_905231915.1 Symbiodinium necroappetens | reverse complement strand
CCCCCCCCCCCCCCCAAAAAAAAAAAAAAAAAATTAAAAATAATAAAATAAAATAATAAAAATAAAATAAGACCCACAACACCTGTAAAGGGCCATTCTTCTGCTACTTTAGGGTCCAGGTAAAGCCGGAACCCTAAGCCCCGAGCCCGTATGCATGGCTGAGGAAGTGACCATGTCTTTCGGCCAGGAGCCAGCTGATCCTTGGCGAACCAGTTCATTCATACTACCCTTAAACCCTAAACCCTAAAACTGAGCTTCCGGGGATATTGTAGTATCATTATACATCGGCGAACCCTTAGGAATATGATATTGTATATATTCATTGGTTATTATTGCGGCTTCTATGCTGCCGTAATATTATCTGCTTTGGACTTACTTGGGCTGCAGTAGCGGGAGTTGACGGTGAAAGTGCATACTACCTACATGGGTACATGGGCGCTTAGGGCCTTGAGGAACAGACTTGTGCTTTGGACTTGGACGTCCAGGACTCCTGGGTTTGGAATTTGGGGCTGGGTGGAATCAGTGCGAAATATGGCTTTAATAAGGGCTTAATAAGGATTTTTTAACAAGGGCTTCATATGGCTTCAATCAAGCCTGATAAGGCGGTAGGATGATTCATTTGGGAATTTTTGGTATTTTCGGGACTGGAGGGATCCATGGATTTGTTCAAATGTCCAGAAGCTGGGGCATTTGCATTCCGGCTTGAAGAGGACGACTCACCCGAAAAACCCTCTTGTTTTTCCCGAAGCACACAAGCATCTAAGTCCAAATCCCAAACCCTGCAACGCTATCACCTCTAGGCTCTGTCTCCGCAGGCAACCCTTAGCCCTACTTACCCTCGGAGGAGTTGCCAAGGTCTCACATAGACATGGGGCCGGTATCATGAATGAATGAGTTTAGCATTTTGGGTTTAGTGGCTTTGGATTTGGCGCCTGGCTATGAGGCTATAGATTTAGCTTGCTTGGCACCTATAGTCCGTGGGTTGACGTTGGAATGGAGGAGTGAAGAGCGGCCCTTGGATAGCTAATAAAGGGGCCTTAATAATTACCTACACTGTTCTGGGGGTTCCCTATTGCAGTTATAGAAAAATGGACCCCAAAACCCGATTCTAAATATTCAGGCCCCTACACTAATTAAGTTTTTCAGCACGATACACCCCAGTACACCTGCCCTGGCGCCATTCGAGCATTCAACCCTTCCTGCCCAGACCCTAAACCTAACCCTCCAGGTACCTACTATGTAGTGTTATTAGGGGCTCTAGTACCCTCTACAGTAGGTGCCTGGAGGGTTAGGGTAAACCGCAACAGCAACCGACCGAAAACCTCAAGACCTAAAGCCCTCGATTCCCGGACATCTAGAATACGTTGGTTTTGTTGTTCTGAGGATTTCGTTTGCTTTTTTTACAGTACAAGCCACATGGGGCTCCCAGGAGCATTATGCTTGTCTTGGGTCTATGGGCGTAAGGGGGTTATAGTCGAACTCGGACAAGTCCTAAGATTCGTTAAAGCACTACAAGTCCTAAACCCACAACCTTCGTGCGACCTGCCATCTCGCGGGGCCCAGGGCGGATGCACCGCCGTATTGTATGTTGCTAGTACTGCTCCAACGCGCCTGAAGCACCGGAGACCGAAAACGCTGGTTACATCTAAACCGCACTTAAAAGCTGGAACACCTCTTGAACCGTAAACACCCCACTGTATTTACAAACCTGCGTGCTTAGGAACGGTATTCCCTTTTGGGCTCCTTGCTATAATCATGCCATGGTGCACCTCAGTCCCTATTCCCATCATCTTCTACTGTAGGGCCTACATTAAACTGAGCTCTAAACTCGAAGCCTTATACAAGCCCCTATACTATAGACCCTAACCCTAACTAAACCCTAAACCCGAAGCCCTAAACCCTAAGAAGAATTCAGGAATTCTGCGGCTGGGCGCCCTTTCCCGGCCGCAGCCCAGCTCATGCAGATTGCCGTCACGTCTTCGAGCACCCTTCGAAGGTGACTTGGGACGGTCTACGCTAAAGTAGGGCTTAGGATTAGGAGTTAAGGGTACAGGGCTGTAAGGTCTAGGTTTAGGATTTAGGATTGTTTTTTATGTTTCTTGGTTGTAAGGTTCAGCATTTTAAGGCTGATAGGGCTGAAGGCTACTAGGGTTCAGAGCTCTGGCGTTTGGCAGGATTTTGGGCTTTAGGGCTTAGGGCTCCGGGGGTTCCACGGCTTAGGGTTTGGTGGGGTTTAGGGCTTCAGGGTTCCAAGGTTTGGGGTTGTAGGCGGTGGGGTTTATCCTGAAAGTCCCTGTGCCCTTTTGTTCTCACAGGGGGTCGTGCATAGGTGCTCCACTGAACTTCATGTACAACGTAGGTACATGGGCCCTCAGGGCAAGGTTTTAGGTTTAGGCTCCTGAGTTGTTGGTGTTGAAAGCTCAAAGTTTGGGGGTTCCACGGCTGTTGGAGGGATGGTGTTCCGTTTCTTTTTGGGGTTTTGGGTTGAACATTTCGGTGAGTGAGGGCTTACGGCCGCAACTTCGGGGGCATGGTGTCCAGGGCTTTCTGTGTCGTATGTTCCCTCTAAGCCCTAAGCCCTATCTTAACCTTCCGTCTAAGGACTTGTATAAGGAAATCATAAACAGGATCACCGAAAAGGTAGGTTTGCTAGGGTCCAGGTGGTCGTAGGGCTGGGGTGTACTCATCGCGTTCAGCCGCTTCGAGGTTTGCGCTTCAGAGGTTCGTGGTTCGTGGCGTTGGATGTCGTTGTTTGGGCTATCATAGTGGGCATTTAAGGGGTGTGGAAATAATGCAGTGCCGAATAATATTAGTAACATTATTCCTTGGCGTCGCCTAGTATATTTCATTACATGGTACCTTGAAGCACGCTGTTTTACTTTTTATGGCCCAGAGATTAGGCTCCGGGCATTCATGCTTACGATTCCCGGTTGCTTGAGGCTTACGGGCGTGCGGTGTTATTGTTGCGGTACTTCGAGTGTCTGGTTGGATCGATTAGAGCTCTTCAGGTGGATGTGGGGGCCGGAAGAAAGCGTAGTAGTATCCGTTTTCGTCCCGATCTATCTATCTATCGATCCTTCCATCCATCCGTCCATCCATCCATCGATCTATCTGTCAACTAACCTACCTACCTACCTACCTACCTACCTATCTGTCTATCTATCTATCTATCTATCTATCTAAGTACACATATATATATATATGTATGTATACACGTTTGCGTGTGTCTGTGCAAACTATAATATTCACTCGTTTGTGTCTGTCTCCGCTTGCAAGTTTGAGGAAAGACATGTCGCCAGTGCCACTGGTCTCTTGGTGAGGAGTTCGTTCGGGGTTCGGGGGCTTCGGGATGTGGAACTATCAATTTCGATTTAAAGCTTTCGAACACAGGAGCCTACACCCTAAACGCTAAACTTTTGATAGACCCTAAGATCTAAGATCTACATAAACCCTGAACCCTTCAACCCGAAACCCCCAGCCCGAAACCCAAAGCCTCAGGAATACGTCGGTGGCTGCACCACAGCCGAGTGTCAGATCCTTGGCTGCAGCCAAACTTGAAGCATCTAGGGCGTAGGGCTTAGTTCAGGCCCGGGGTTTGGGGTTTAGGGTTTGGGGTGTAGTTTTAGGCTTGGGGTTTAGTTTAGGGTCATGGGTTTAGGGTTGTTTGGGGGAGCGACATGTGTTTTCCTGTCTTCCAAAGGGTGTCAAACCTGCCTGCCTTTGTGAGGCTCTCTTCGGACGTGTGCTTGGGAAAGAGGGGGGGGGGGGGGTTAGGGTTTAGGGGCTGTAATACCGGGGCCTAAATAATTACCTATACTATTTTGGGGGGTTCCTTATTTTTATTTATAGTATAACTCACCCCCAAAACAGTATTCTAATTATTAAGGCCCCTATGTTAGTCGTTGTTAACACGTTTGCATGCAATGTCAAAGCAAGGATCGTGGACCGAGCGATGATGCCTGAATAGGTTCCACTATTATTCGTTGGGGTTCCCAACATAGATTAACGCAAGGAAAAGCATCCTCCAAAGCAGAATTTCGTTTATCTAGGAAACTGTAGCATTGTTGTTATTGCTACTATGGTTGAAGTTAAGAAGGTATTTTTGATACTCCGGCGCTCCATGCCTCTCTCGATGCCTCCGTGTTTCGGGAAGTTCGCATTAAACGGCTAAGGTGTCAGGGTTTGAGGATCTGTCCAAAGTCCTCATTGTACGTCTCTTCTTAGGTTAACCAATAACTCTTGATATAAGATTCTGTTTAGAAACCTTGGATCTTTATCAGGGTTCTTCTGATGGATCCGAAGATTTTTGGCTTCGAGGGCTAGGGTTTCTTAATCCTGCATTGTAATGGTTCAAAATTAACATCAAGGAAGCCAGAGCAAATACAATACAGACCATAGGTACGGCTCTGAGCATTTAAACTCACTGCAGTGTGCACCAATACCCAAGGACCTTGAATGATTGTCACGCAAAGTGCAGCGATTGCACTTCCTGTGTGGCTGCGCAGCTCGGCAGAATGAGCCCTGCACTACCCTAAATTCAGTTAAGGGGACCTGGGTGGACCTGGGTGTTCGATGTCCGGTTCTAGCTTTGCCCTAAATTCAGTTAAGGGGACCTGGGTGGACCTGGGTGTTCGATGTCCGGTTCTAGCTTTGATTTGTCTTCGGCAAAAATTCAAAGATATATGTTTCCGCATGGTATGTACCTCTAAGCCTAGAGCTGCTCCTTTTTAGTAGGGGGAGTGCCTTCGGCGGATTCTAGAAGGGTTTGGCAGGGGTTTTACAAGGGTTCTTTAAATTAAAGGTCCCCATGTATCGAACCTTAAAAATTAAGTACCTGTTTATGAACCCTTTTCAGGCCTGCATATATGCTGTATAGGTGCATGGGCCCTTAGGGTAAGCTTTCACGTTTTTGGGCTTCTTGGTGCGAACCCATGTTTGGAGTCCCTGTCCTTGAGGCCCAGTGTCCGATGGCCTCAAAGCCCGAAACCTAAAACTCTCAAGCCAAAACCAGCCCAATCCCGACTACAGGGGTTTGTTCCTTTGCAGGCCTTGTAGAACTATACGGTAATATGCGCCAAAACTGCGTTTTCATCATCAAGGCTACTAGATGAGCCCTTGCACATCCCTGTACAAAGCCCTGTAGTAAGAACCCTTTAGTGGTAAGAATGATCAGATAACAGCAGCAAGCAACAAGAATGTAACGATTTTTCATCAGTGCGAGGGCAACAATGGCAAAAGTCCACAATTTTATGAGGCCCCAAGGAGAAATCCCACATCCTGATCCCCCTTAACCCCTACACCCTAAACCCTAAACCTTAACCCCCAAACCCTTAACTCTAAACTCTAAACCCTTAAACCCTTAAACCCTAAACCCTACACCCTTCAATCCTGAACCCTTAAACAGTAAACCCTAAACCCCTAAACCCCCAAACGCTCAACCCTAAAGCCCAGACCTTCTAACCTTGAACCCGAAGGCCCTCTTACCGACTCCAGAATTGAATGCGATAAACCCTAATAATGTAGGGGCCTTAATAATTAAAATAGGGTTTTGGGGGGTATTATACTATAACTATAAATAAGGAACCCCCGAAACCCTATTCTAATTATATTATTAAGGCCCCTACATTAGAACATCTAACCCTGAACCTTCAACGGTTTAGGGTTTAGGATTCAGGGTTTAGACTTTAGTAGTTCAGAGTGTAGGGTTTAGGGTGCAGGGATTAGGGATGGTTCAGGGTTTAAAGTTCAGGGTTAACGCCCTAAGCCCTGAACCAAAGCCCCTCTAGGGAACCCTTAAGGTAGTCTTTTTAAGGCAGCCCTTAAGGTACTCTCCCAAAGGGTCCAAAGTACCTATATAGTAGAATGCAGGGTTTCCATAACAGGAATTGATATTATGAGTTGGGAAAGTATCCCCCATAACAGTACCTAGGATCCTTAGGGTCTGCAAAGACAAAGAGCCCTTGTATGGGTCCGCAGGTCCTACTTCGAGGATGGTGCCCAAGGCTTCCGCTGCCACATGCTCGGCCCGGCGCTGCAACGCTTGAACCTTGTGGAGAAGCTGGGCCTTGAAGTTTTAGGGCTTTTGAATAGGGTTCATCTGGTTTTCAGAGAAGGTTTTTTATAGGTGTTGTATGGCTTTACAGGGTTTTTATGGTTTTGAATAGGTCTTCAATCGGGGTTGAATCAGGGTGTATAGTTTGTTTGTTTTTTTTTATAGGGGTTTAAGGAAGAGTAACATGGAGTAGTAGTGATAGTAACTTGTGAAAAAGTGAAGTGGCGTCTCCGAACACGGAACCCTAAACCCTACAGTAATATAACCTGAAACCATCTGAGACCCTAAACCCCAAGCCCTAAAACGTGCAGAGGTTGAGGAATTCGACTTGAAGCTTCGGGTTTAGGAATGAGACTTGAAGCTTCGGGTTGAGGGCACTTCTTGGCTATCTCGGCGTCTTTGGCTGCTTCGTCGAAGGCTTAGGGTTTAGGGTTTCGTACCCCTGACTGTAACTGTAAGGGTGCGATAAACCCGAATAATTGTTAACAGCCCCGGATCGCCACCTCGAACCCCTTCAAAACGAAATAGGGCCTTACACCTGCGACCCTTCACACCCTTGAACAGATTGAAGACCGTCGGCCATAAGACATGCCTTGCACTTCGGAAGGTCGGAGAATCACAGGATTTCAGGTTTAGGGCATTACAGTTTACGCCTAAAGCTTTAAGATTTCGGATTTGCAAAGACAAGCAGTTTATAGTTGTCATGAGTATTAGCAGGTGATCTTCACCTGTCGTTTGGCCAGCAAATTCTGGACCTTTCCAGTTTTAAACCAACAAAATTAGCACGATGCCATTATAATTTTTTGAGGTTTTAGGGTTCATTCGTCACGCTTAGGGAAGGTTGCCGGAAGGGTTTGGGGCTGGTCTTCCGCGATAAGGGCTTAGAAGCTCTTGGCAAGGTTTGGTACTCCTTGCCCGCGGGTGTTCGGGTGGTGAAAAGAGACTCAGTCATGCTGGACCCAGAGGCCGTTGCAAGGTCCATGAGTATATATACATATATATATATAAGCATACATATATATATATGGTATATACACACACTACACATGTTTATATAGATAGTTATAAGTAGGGTTGTACGTTCTGTAAACGCAAAAATTGCATCATGGCCATAACAAGTTATAGCCCTCATGGATTGCCGCAGCTACGCGCATTAACTTTCAAGTCGAGATGGCAACGAAGGGGCCGTGGTTTCGTAGCAAATCTGAGCCCGAGCCCCGTGCTCCTCCATGAAACTGAGGGATGGCGCGTTGAGCATCGATTTCTGTTGTTAGGGGCTAGTGTTCAGGGCTTAATGGATCCAAGCCCTACGACCAACTCCCTGCATCTCCAGTTAGTTCAGGAAGAACCCAGATCGTACGACCTGGGCCATCCATGTCAGCACTCGCAGCGAGAATTGCCTCTCTGCAGAAATTCGCTAAGAGTCTTGCACGCTTTGGACAGTCTATATATACTATGTATGTATGTATATATATATATAATACTTATATATATATGTATATATATATGGATTATTAATCGTATGGTCACAGGTTCCTGATTAGTACTCTGTTCTGTTGGACCGTAGTGCCCTCAGTGTCATTAGTTGTTACACCATAATATAGCCGCCAAATCTTGTTCTAATGTCTAAGGCCGCTATCTTAGCCGTATGGCACCCTAAACCATAAACCCCAAACCCTTTAGTAATGGAGGGCTTAGGTTGTCCCGAGCCGAGTCTGAGGAACTCTAGCTATACTTCAGCATACCTCGACCCTGGACTGTAGCACCTTTGTGTTGGCTTACTTTTGTTTCTGATTGCAGGATCTTAACCCTAAAGTAGGTCACACCACCCAAAACGATGCTGCAATTGCATTCTAGGTCTAGGCACCCTCCCCTACACTTATATCGATCCTCTATGACAGTAGCCTGTGGATCGCAACAGTTTTCCCGACACCCTTTTGTACTATACTTTTCAAGACTATAGAGTCTCCAGACGCAGTTTTCAGATTCCTTTATGTGTGCCTGGAGAATTGGAGGCTCCGCGCGCAGTGTACCGTGTGTGAGCTTCAGATTTCTGGTGGGTTCTCATCATCAGCCCTACTAGCTGCCATAACCTCATGATTTGCGGTTAGGGTCTATATAGCTTATGTAAAGGACCGTTGAAAGGATCTACGCATCCCCGCCATCAGGGGATTCGGTTTAGGCTCTTTCATGGCTTGGGGCAATCTGGGGTCTTGCGGACTTTCCGTCACGGGAAACCATTGCAAGAGATATCAGCCCTAAAGCATTAACCCAAGGCAAGATTGCCGTGCAAGTCGCCGGGCAGTACGAGACATGCTTGGCGATCAAAATCAGGCCGCATGTAGACTGTTGTGTTCAAGTTTGCTTTTAGGTATACTTTTTGGTGTTTATACAAGAACATCAAGGGGCTGTTGCAATTTCGTTCTTTATTACGGTTCTAAGGCCCGCTTATGTAGAGTTGAGGCTTCCTCGGTTTGGTTGTTCCTGGCTGTTCCGCTTCAGGTTGCTGTTGGGGTCAGGATGTTGGCACATTGGGGCCCAGAAGATTCTCACGGTACAGGGCTTGAGCTATTCCATTCAAAGGGCTCCAACAATCCAACAATCGGAAGGTAGGTGGGGTAACCCCTAGGAGTTCAAAGAACCCAATAATGAGGTACTTTGGTTGCGGCCAGTAGCTATCGAGGTTAATATTTGGGAAAATAAGATATGATTATCCGGTGCTTAGACCCTTAGGGGAGAGTCTGAGGGAGCCTGAATCCTTCCTACCTTCTTCCCACTCTGGCAGGCCTCCACGCTCCATTGAGCTATTGAGGGTTCTTGCGATACCGGCTTGGGGCATCGGTATTCGGGGAGGTCTGGAGTGTTCCCCTCGCGGCCCAGGGTGGGACGGGATGCAAACATACCTTCAGGGTCCAAGTAGTGCTTATTTTGCTTATTTTATGCCTATTGGTACCCAAACAGGACCCACAGTCCTACAATGCGAGTAGTTGGACCGTTATTTGGGTTTGTTTTGAGCAGGCTTTCTTAGTTCCCGAAGCCCTCAATCCAGTTCTCTTCCCGCGGTTTCTGCAGGTTTCCTGAGGTCAACTCGGGCGTCTTCGTCCTGCGGACACCAGGCAAGGGAGATCCCCAAGTTCTCACGTCTCACGTCCTGAAACCTCATTCTAGCCGTCTAGCCAGGCTTCCGGAAGCCACGCCGTGAGGTACTGTGGAAGTCTGAACAACCTTCTCAGACATAGAATAGGATCCCTTGTAGCATACATACATACATAAATATATGAAAATACACACACACATATATATATATATAGATCGATAGATAAATGGCTAGCTAGCTGGATGATAGTATAGAAGCACCCCAAACCAGTCCTGCTATGGTTTTTTAGGGCCCCCAATTCCATCATAGGAGTATATATGAACTCTCTTGGCAGTTCGTGTGAGCGAGGGGTCCCGCAAGAGAGCCGTTTTGGCAACTCGGGGAAGTACCTTAAACCCATAAACCCTAAACCCTAAACCCCCAAACCCTAAACCCCTAAACCCTAAACCTCTAAACCCCTAAACCCCCAAACCCTAAACCCCTAAATAGGGTTCTGGAGTGAGGCTTCGCAGCTTGAGGGCGCAGGGCGTACGTGGGCGAGGCTCTGAGGTCCAGGCTTTTGAGGATGAGGGTTTGGGGTTTAGGGCTTAGGGAATCAGGGTTTAGGGTTTAGGGTTTAGGGCCAAGTTTAGGGTTTAGGGCTTAGGGTATTAGGGTTGAGGGTTTAGGTTTTAGGGCCAAGTTTAGGGTTTTAGGGTTTAGGGTTTAGGATTTAGGGCCAAGTTTAGGGTTTAGTGTTTAGGGTTTTAGGGTTTATGGTTTAGGATTTAGGGCCAAGTTCAGGGTTTAGGGCTTAGGGTTTCAGGTTTGGGGTTTTAGGGTTTAGGGTTTAGGGCCAAGTTTAGGGTTAGGGATAGCTTGATTCTTTAGATTGCTTCTGTACATCCTGCTTCTTCTGCTGCTTAGCTGCTATCATGGTTGCAGCGGAGTGCCGTTCGGAGAACAGCCCCGCGAATAGAGTACCGCCTAACAGCGACATTTCCTCCGAAACATACCCGGATGGGGTGTAGGGATTTTGGATTTGGAGGTTTCAGGTTCGGACTTTAGGTCTTGTGCTTGTTTTGGAGATTTGGGGGTGTGTTTAGGATGCGCCCTAAACCTGATAGGCCTAAGCCCTGCAACCCTATAACCCTATCAAATGTAATCACCCTAAACCCTAAATCCTAAACCCTAGCCCCTAAACCTAAACCCCTAAACCCTGAACCCTAAACCCTAAGCCCCCGTTCGACCTAAATCCACGCAGATGGCGATGAGTTCGAGACCTGGTGCGACCCTGAAGCAGCAGTCAGATCTCGGTCGCTTCTGGTGGGAACTTCATGAAATAAGGGGTTTCGGGTTTAGGGGTTAGGGTTTAGGGTTTAGGGGTTAGGGTTTAGGGTTTAGGGTTTCGTTCAGGGTTTAGGGCCGAGGGCCCTGAGTGGTAGGGGATATGGCTGGATTCTCCTTGGGAGCTGCTTGAATTCGGTCGCAGTGTAATATAAAGCCAATTGCAGAATCGAAGCTTGAATCGGACGATGACAGGGTTGGTGAAGCCACAAACAAGCGCATACTAAGATAGGTATAAAGTGCGGGGTGGTTGGAATTAGAGTAAGCCCTACAGAGCCCTGTAAACCCCAACCCCAGAACGAACGCACATTCAAGGACATGTCGCAGCAGGGTGGAGGATGGACCCTGCTGGCAGCAAGCAAGCAGGCACCCTGGCTGTCCCGAGATGCGATAAGAGTGACTCTCGGAAAATTTCGCAATAGGGTGGTTCAAGCAGATATACCATGATTCAGTTCGTGATAGAACTGATATAGAAAACATGTGTGGGTACACAAGCCACATCCTTTACTGTGTTGTTCTATACTCTCTGCCACCCCAGACCTGAAGCCGGAAATGCAAAATCCTGCCTACGTATACCCTGCACCTTCAGAGACTTGGCATGCATCAGGTGTGCTTTAGGCTCCATCTTGAGTGGATAGTTGTGCGGAGCTCTACTATGCGAAAATCGGGGGACTTAAGCATTCGACAGCTTGGCATCAAACACTAGTCACTAGTAGTATCTTCATGATCAGAGACCCCGACTGACCCTGAATGCTAGCAGCTACCAGCAGCCGCATTCTGCACGACACGAAACTGGCAAAGCGTGGGAGGCCAGAGTTGCTGCTGAGGGTTTCTGGGCCCAGTTTAGCGCAATCGGGTGGCCTGAATAATTACCAACACTATTTTGGGGATCTTTATTATAGTTATATTGTAATATACCCCAACACCCTATTCCAATTATTAAGGCCCCTACGTTAGGGCTGATAGGGTTCAACGCTGGTTTGATAGACTCCTGTGAAGTCTGTACGGGGGTTCTTGTGACTCTGTCGCTGCCCTAACCGAGCCCCACATCTTCCTTTCTCGGGCCTAGCTTAACATCCGAAAGACCTAAGTTCTTTAAGGACTTATACACGGAAATCATAATAAGGCACCCGGGAACGATTGTTTGTTTTCAGGTAAGTACTGGATAGACCCGAAGACCGGAACGGAAAGCCATGTTCGAACCCTGAAAGGGTTTAAGGTTCATATACCATATAGGAATTCACAGTATAAGGGTATAGGGGTAAACCCTAAACCCTAAACCCTAAAACCGTAAAACCCTAAACCCTAGAGCCCCCTTACTTTTAAGGGTCATTTCGTAGCATGGCCTGCCCGCAGAACTCTGCACATCAAGCCAACCTTCTGCGGCGAGGCTCCCGGCCCATTGAGTTTAGGGGTTTAGGGTTTAGGGGGTTTAGGGTTTAGGGGTTTAAGGGTTTAGGGGGTTTAGGGTTTAGGGGTTTAGGGTTTAGCGTTTAGGGGTCGAGGGTTGATGGGGTTTCGGTCTTTGGCGTTGTCGGGCCTGTGGGCCTGAATATGAAGGGCTTGTAGGGCTTGTAGTAGGGTGTGCAGGGTTCAGGGTGTGTGGCATGTTGTAGTTTCGGGTGTAGCTCGGGCTTTTGGTTTTAGTTTGTGGCTTGCAGGCTTAGGTTTGGGGTACCGCCAGACTTCCGAGGTGTCGTCGTTTGCAGGTTGAGGGCTTTTGCGCCATTACGAAGGGCGGGAGCCCAAACCCTGGTCCCTCCGTGGCTCAGTGGACCGCAAACCTTCTGGAAATCCCTCCATATCTGTGGTTTAGGGTTCAGGGGTTTAGGGTTTAGGGGTTAGGATTCTGACACCTCGTTAGCCTCGCTTTCTCTGTCGCTCAGGTCTGCGTCGTGCCATGTCCATGCTGCCAACCCATCCATTGGCCAGTGCATCCATGCCCAATCCATGATAGCGTCCGTGCTGCCAACCCTCCATATGCATCCATGCCCAGACCATTTATCAACCAATGTTTCGGCGCAGAAACATCGTTTTCGTTTTTGATTTTGCATTTGTTGCTGCGCATATCATCATAACGGTAACGCCATGTTGAGCAATGCTAGCATGCGAAAGTATCGGCCCTGCCATGTCTTTTCCAGCATTGTTCACAGCCGGAGTGAAACGACACATTCTGCAGAACCTGGCCTTAAACCTAGATCCCGTCCTGCCGCTGCACTTCCCTGTCAAAATCGAGAAACTCCGGCGCGCAGAAACATCGAGTACTGTTTTGTTTGCTCCGCATATCATCATAGCGGGGACGCCGTGTTCAACAATGCTAACTTGCGAAAGTATGGGCCCTGTCATGCTTTTCGCACTTTGTTGGAAGATAAGCTGGGGCAAACGACGGTGATCCACCCTCCATGCTTCTCAGGCGCTCGGTGTAAGTAGCGTCGCGGGTTTGGGTCTTGAGGTTTAGGGTATTTAGTGTCTTCGGCTTTTAGGATTTATGTATAAGGTTCGGATTCCGGATGTTGGGTTCAAAAGCTAACGCACTCCACTGTGGACATGTACGCACAAGTATGGTGCCATTACTTGCGTTGTCTTGTTGTCAGTGTTGATATCAGCCATAAGAGGATCCCTAGCTCCTGAACCTGAACATCTAAGTCCAAACAACCTTGACGCTTAGCCTGGCCGCCAGGCACCTACAAGAGCTACACCGAAACAGGCATAGGAAACCCGGATCTGGACTCCAGTGGCGCCTTCGGCAGAACTTGTCAGTAGCACTTTTTAGTAGTTCGTTTCTTGGAGGGGGGGTTCTCATTAGGGATCATTAGGGAAAGTTTAGACTAGGAACAAGACTACCTTTGTGCGTGTGTGTGTGCCGTGCCTTTCTGTCAGAGGACCTTCGTGGCAGGATCGTAGATGGTGCCAAGAGGAAGAGCTTTGGGTTTGGGGGTCGGGATCATATTGGGTTTTTAGTATTAGAATAGGGTTCATTTTGTTCTTTTGGTATTAGAAAAGGTTTGCGGGAAATATACAGGCAGTGCGGGTGGGGACATTGGTGACTCGTGCGGCGTCTTCAGAAGATTTCGAAATGCTAGATAACCCTAAACCTTAAAGCCCCGACCCCCAAAACCGTGAACCCCAAACGGCTTTAGAGCTAGAGGTGCATGTGTGCTGGCCTTGAGTAACTTCTTCAGTGTCGCTGTCAGGCCAAAATCTTCTTCCGGAGCCTTCGGAATTTCACCAAACCGTTCCGATGCCTCAGAAGCCCTAAACCCTAAAAGCCTGTAAACCCTCCTAAACTCATCAACCCTAACCACCCCCTTCTTGAAGCAGCTTCGAGGAATGTTCTGGGCGCCGCTGCACCTCGGTCTTTCGAGTTTAGGGCTTGGGCTCTGGGGTTCAAGGGGTTTAGGTTTGAGCTTTGGGGTTGGGGTTCAGGGTTGAGGCTTAGAGATCTTTTGTCGGCCCTTGGAATAGGTTTTGAGGATATAAGGTTATACTTCAACCAGTTTCAGAATTGTTCATGCTTCTTCTGGAGATTACCTTAGCCCCCAAATAGGTAGCGTACCGTTTTAAGCAGTTGGGACAAGGAACCCAGAATAAGGAGACCTTAAGTTGCAGGCTTCTTGGGGCCCAGGTAGGCTTGCAAGAAATCCCAAGAAGTCTCAATCTTGAAGTTCCTGCGAGTGTTTAGTTTCAGGGTTTAGGAGGGTTTAGGGTTTAGGGTTTAGGGGTCAATGAGTTTCAGGGTCCATCGCGTTGTCCGCAGGGACGTGCACCCATCTGCTCTCAGCATGCACCCCAAAGGTTGCTGTACAGGAACAGGGGTGTAGGGTTTAGGGTCAAGGGTATCACATTACGGCCAAAGTATAGCTATGCCATGTAGTAGGTCAATGGACCCTTCTAGAACTCATGTTAGATTTCTTTAAGAAACGTGTGTGAAACCCTTCACGGACTCCACACAGTGCGCAAACCCCCAGGGTTTGGGTCTTCTGAATTTAGTATGAGGGTCGGAACATTTTGTCCTCTTAGTCCGCATGTAACTATGTAGCTATGTAGCATAAGATGTGCCAAAACGTCGGAAGTCTAGATTGGTTCAGGACTTGTTCAGGCTTCAATGTCGAAGGAGCGAGGTTTGGGGCTGTTCAGGTTTAAGGGTTTTGGCGATAGGGTTTAGGGCGGTGTTGAGCTGTCTGTCAGGAAGATTTGGGCACAATACACCGACAAGTACCCGAAGAATCGGGCTGCCTGGCGGCAATGGGTGACAGGAAGGGTTGTTTGTTTTTCATCGAAGAGCAGAAAAAGCTGCCACTTACTCCTTGAACCATTGTCAAAATTGTCCCAGGGCTGCGTGGGAATTTGTACATGAAGCGCCCTTTGGAGCCATGATTTGACAATTTGAGTACTCCCTCATTGCTCGCATGGTGGTATGTGTGCAACACTCAACACCCAAACTCAAAAGCCTAAGCCTCTAAATCCCATAAACCCTAAGAGCCTTTCACCCCAACATAACCCTAAACCCTAAACCCTGAACCCTAAACCCCCAAAACCCCGAACCCTAAA
>CAJNJA010009077.1:0-15027 GCA_905231915.1 Symbiodinium necroappetens | reverse complement strand
CCCCCCCCCCCCCCCCCCAACGGCCAAGTTCAGCTGAAGCTCCCCCGACCGATCGTCCCTAAACCCTAAACTATATTGGGCTCCTGCTGGAGCGCCACATCCCCGAACCAAGGTTCCCATCCACGGTGCTCGGGTGTAGGCGTTCGGGTTTAGGGGCTTTTTAGGTCTGACACGCCGTGCACCTTTCAAGGGCGAAGTCGGGGCCAACTGTGCCGGGACTAGTGGCGAAAAATGGAAGGGAAGGATGCGCAGCGTGAAGGACGAATGTAAGACAAAGGCTCCCAAACTGCACCCCTTGTCGATGAAAGCGTCATGCCGCAATATCTACCTTTAACCAACCAGAACCTACGTGTTGTAGATCTCCGATCTGGGTTTAAAAATAAGAGCTTACAAGAAAGTGGATTTCGGTAGGTTAAGGTAGCTTCTACTCCCAAATTCTGAGCAATCGTTCGTTCGAAACACCCGAGTCCAACCCTTCTAGGATCTTCTAGAACCCTTCTGAGCTCTTTAAAACCCGTCCACAACCCTATAAACCCTAAACCTTCACCCCTAAACCCTAAACCCGGCTCCAACCCTAAACCTTATACCTATAAGCCTTCATGTTTCTAATTCCCTTCTCCCAGGGGCCCAGCGGTTCCCGAAGTCAACGAAGGCTCTAGTCGGTAACTGGAAAGTCTGGGGAAAGCTAGGACCCCTGGTTGAACACCGCCACGCTTTCCGATACTTGAGGATTCATGCTGGTTTGGGATACGTAAGGGGCCCTGACAAAACTCAGGATAAGGTCCTTGGGTGTATTATTGTAATATTGGTACAACAACTATGCTTGGACTGTAATAGGGGATGCAATGGGAGTGCTGCCCTGGCACTACACTCGACCTAATGTTCATGCTCCCACCTCCGATCACGGCGTCGCATCGCAAAGTGCTCCAGAAAGCGATCACACCCCCAACCTCCCGAGCATCAGACTTGGCTTTAGGGTTTAGGGTTTTGCGCCCCAGACTTCGGGAAGGGGCCCAGTGGTGCTCAGACTTGTTTTGAAGCAAGACATCGAGTATGATTCCACAAGCTGGTTCTGTAAATTGTGTTGCGAGCCTCCGGGGTGCGTTTGTAAAGGTCAGGGTCTAGCGTCTAGGGTTAGGGGTCGGGGTTTGGGGTTCAAAGATCACTGGCCATTGGCCTTTCGACGCAACGATGAACCCGAGCAACAGTATGCCCGAGCATCAGCACGGACTTCTCCGGATCCCTCGGAACCAGTAGCCGTAGCAGGTTGCAGTAAGTCAGACTCACAGATCCGTAACTAAGAGATATGAGTGTAACGATAGCCGGGCTGCCTAATCCCCAAGATGGGAACCACGATCGACGGTTGCCAACAATTCGAAGGCTCCTCCCAGAAGCTTTACAGCTCACATATATCAAAAAACTGCAAAGGAGCCCTTCACAAACCCTAACCCCCGAACCCTAGATCTCTGAACCCTAAACTCCTCATAATGCCTCATAACGCAAAGCAGGATATCAAGCTGCCAGGGTCCACCTCGTGGCTGAAGAGATCTTCGTAGTGCACGTAAAGGCCCAACTCTACGTCTCCCAGCTCGGTGGCGATGTTGATGCGGCTGACGAAGGTCTCCTTCTAAACGTCTACAGGGTCCATGTACCCGAATAGTAGATACGGTGGCCCCAGAGTGTACCTATATAGGGACTACTTCAAGGCCAAAGTAGATGATAGTTGGGTACATGGACACTGAGGGATACATCTACAGGGCTTAGAATTTATATACTTAGAATTTAGTGATCTAAGGTATACATCTGCATCCCGAAATCTAAACTTTGAGGGTTGTTGTGGTTGTTGTTGTTGTTGTTGCTGCTGCTGCTGTTGCTGTTGCTGTTGCTTTTGCTGCTGTTGCTAGAAGGGTTGGCCCAAGGTGAGGCTCTGTGACTTACAAATCAGATTTCGGCTCTTGCTCTTAAACCACGAAACCGCTACTTACCGGATTCTGGGTGCAAATCCTGGAGGCGGGCCGGCGGGGGGCTTACGGTCCCCCAAATCCTGGAGCCGAAGGATATCCCAGGCTCGGAAAGATAACTTTGCAGAGTAGAGCCTGTCAGACGAAGATGCGGCTTTAGGGTACGACATGGTGCGACACACCAGTTCTCGTCTTGACCAGTCGCACCATGCTCAATTAAGAAACGCTCGTGCTGTTTCATCTGTTTGTCTTACGACATCCGTTTTGCTGCATTTGACGGCGTGTATATATATATGGTACAGTACAGTACATCTCTTTTGCATGCCTGGTAGCTTGCTGGAGATGAATGCCGACAATGACCAGACAACCGTCGGTGCACTATCAAGAACACATGTTCGAAACAGCCTCAACCAGTCGGAACCCTAACCCCTGAATCCTAAGCCAAATTTCCGTACTCTGGAGGACCGAACCGGTCCTAAGTTTGTGAAGCTTTTCGAACCCACGGCAGTAAGAACACAGAACGTATGCTAACCAAACCACCAGCTACTCTAATACCTTGTCTATCATCTTCGTATTCTTCTTACCACTATATATTATATGTTCATAAACACATACTGTCTGACACATATCTCCTTGTCGTCAATATCCAAGCCGCAGTTGCTGCAAACGGTTCTACGCCGGAAGCTGCATTGCTTCCACGTCGCCGCCGTCTGTAGCCAGTCCACGAGGTCGGCGGCCTTCGCACCGGCAAAGCCTTGCAAGGGTAAATGGGACCGAGGGAGCCTTGAAAGGGTTTAGATTTATAGGGTTTAGACAAGGATATTGAAGAAAATCAAAATAAAGAGAATTACAAAAGGAGGTTTAGGGTTCAGGGCTTGGGGTGCTGAGTTTTTTTGCTTCTGGCTGAGTCTTTTGGCGGTCTGCAAAAAGTGCTCCTGTCCTCTGTTCACTCCTCCGGCAAGACAGCGGCAACGAAGAGGGGCGGCTGCACTCACCCACGGTGCTATCATGTGCTATCTACACGACTTGGCGTGCAATAAACTACATATAAATAGAGTATGATCAATTGACAGCAACTGCGGGGCAAATCCTCGCGAAGGGATGCCACTGGGCTGGCTTTTTGGTCGCTCTGCGCGAAAAAACTTCCTCAAAAATGGGCTCTCATGCTGCACTGCAAGTTCCGTTATTCTGCAGGGTTTCGTTGCTTTAAGTCGATGCATCGCATCATTCTCTCTGCTTCCGATCGTCCTACCTCTATTGTGTCGGACATACTTTTCTCATATAGCCCGACTGTTAGGAAGACCGACTGATGCTCTTCCGTGGCATTAGGCGAACCACCTCCAACCCCCTAAATCCTTTGATGCGTGAAGCCCTCGAAGATCCTTTGAATGAACCGGCCATAGGACCCTTAACCCTTATGCTTTCCATAAGCCCTTATACCCACTTCCCCCAAACCCTAAACCCTAAACCCTATAAACCCTAAATCCTAGACCCTAAACCCTAAACCCTAAATCCTAAGTAGCTTTGTCCGCGAAGCTGGCTTGTTGGAGGCTCGACATCGCCAGACTCAGCGCCAGCTCACCAGCCAGCTCTCCACTTCGGCTGCTGCGGTAGTCCCCAAGGAGACCGGGGCCCTCCTTGCCACAGGGGGCCTTAAGGATCAGAATAGGGTTTCGGGGGAGAGAGAGAGAGAGAGATGTATGTATATATATATATATATACACTGATATATTATATAATGGCATAATCATGTAGGAATTATGAGGGGATACAATTGCTACCTACTACGACCTCTCATTCAAAGACGGGTGCATGGCCATTGGTACTAGGGATTCGGGCTCTGACAGAGGGTAGATGGAGGCCATGGGCAGCTTCTTGCTCCATCCGATCCTCCTAGGCTTCTGAAGCTACCTTTTGTCTCCAGTGTAGTTCCTTTTTGGTGGTTGCTTCATAGGATCCTAAGTATCTGATTGGTTTACCCGAGCAAAATGCCACTGAGACTATGGGTAGTGTTCAGCGTGGTTTAGGACCTCAGATGCAACCTCTCATTGACCTAGCAAGCTGGTTATGGCTCGTGAATGACAGTTGTTGTGCCCAACGTGAATACATGGCATTATCTCGGTAGCCTTCAAGTGCAAATTCCTGTGACTGTCAGCTACCCCTGAATGCTAGACATCACGACGACATCAGCATGAAGAAACACACGGCAAGTGGTCGTTCAACATGTACAGAGATCCCAAGACGACACGACACAAACAGTGAAATCAACACCGCCGCTGGACGAGTGGTGACACCAGCAAGCAACCCGAAACCCGAAACCTCTCAATCCTCTAACCCCTACAACTCTATTGCAGTGGCCTAAACAATTAGGGCATGTCCTCACATTATACTTGTATAGTAGGGTGCTATGCAGGAATCTATATTACACCCAAAACCCTAACCGCCCTAACCAACCCGAAGGAGTGTCCTCTGGATCGACGCTGTCGGCCTCGTCTCCGTTCACCTCCGTCCTGGGCTCTTCGCCTGGGTTGAGACTTTCGGCTCTCACCAGAGAATACAGAACAGCGCGATAGGCTTCTGGGGCTTGTAGGGCCTATACAGGGCTCAAGCTTTGGAGTTTTAAGGGTTTAGGGGTTACGCATTCTTTATACAGCCTCTTGTTAGTCACTTACAAACAGAATCTACAGAAAGCAAAGAACATAGGCTACATGAGGCCAGCCTCTGCGCGGTTTCATGCAAGCCCAGGCGTGCAAGCCACGGAAGCTGACGAACTTCTTCGTGGCGCAATGCAGATACCGAGCCATAGGGCTCTGAAAGAAGAGATCTTGCAGTATAGATGCGATAGAAAGGCACGTTGCCTGCAGCTCAAACGCCGCGGGCAAAGGCATCAAGGATGTGGCTGACAACATCGGCGGAGAAGAAAACCGTAGAAAGCTGCATAGCAGCACGGCTCCAGCATCTTTCTTGTGTGCATCCATCGTCGACATGGCCGGCACTGTCTGTCTTAGCATCCGGACATCCCTCCATGCTCGGGGCTGAAGCTGTGAATATAGGAGTTTGGAGATTGCCCGTAGACTCACAACCCTTACCGACCTTCAGTGCATCAAAGAAGGTGGCTTCATCATGACCCATAGGCCCCTAAGTAGTTCCTTTTTGGGATTAGCTTATGGGATTCTAAATATAAACCACAAAATGGAGCTACTTAGGGGCCTATGGGGAGAGCCGACTTTTTTCTGAGCCCATGATACAGCCACGTCTCCTCAGGCCGACTTAACTGGGCTTCCAAAACAGTATGAAGTTGTAGGAAACCCTTCCAAATCACCACAACCAGCGAGCCCAACCAAGACAGATGTAGAGCTTCGAAAGGCACATGAGCATCAGATCCCTCTAACTAATTCGGACCCGATAAGCATTACAAGACTTGTGAGTGTCTGTCTAGTTAAGAACGTTGTCTTTCAGCCCTCTGAGCCTTAGCAACAACAACCTGCAGTTCCAAAAACACAACAAATGTGGAAAGGCAGGTGACACATTCACAGCCAACAGGGCTGATCTCAACGATCACTGTCAAGTGTGCTGTAACCGACCGGCCACTACAGGAATCTCATCATCGTCATCCTAATAATCGTCTTCTTCATCTTGATTATCACCATCACCATGCCATCACCATCGTCAGCAGTGTGATCCATCATCGTGGTCGTGGTCAGGTTAAGCAATCGAGCGGCTTGCGTCTCACAGGAGGCACTCAAGCCCCCAACGCTACTCCATAGTTCATATCCTGCACCACACGGAGAGCCTCCGCATGGGCGATTGCGCCGCCTTGTCAAAGCCTGACAGGTGACTGGCATATTCTCGGGTCGAAGGGTTTCGGTCCGGCTTAGCAAGACCGATCCTGCATCTGTTATGCGGCCAGAGAGGGGAGTCCTAATCCAGAGAAGGACTTTCAACTTCTCAACCGAGGGACCCTGAAATGTAAAGCGGCCCCAGCCATAAACAATCCCAAAGGGTCCAAAGTACCTATATAGAACGTAAGGTTTCTATATTAGGAATTCCTATTACGATTCGGGGAAGTATGCCCCATAACAGTACATAGGACCCTTTGGGAATCGCACGGCCCCGCAGAAAAGCATCTCTTCAGGACAAAACTTGGGCAGGCTGGGCAAGCGGTAGCAATAGGTAGGGATGAAACCTTCTTGCCCTGACCCGATACGAACACCCACAAAACCCCAAAGCCCCTCATAGAACCTTACAGAATGTAGCCTTGTAAGACTAGGTAAGAACCCATGTGAACATGCAAGAAAACCCTGATAAGGAGCCCTTCGTAAGGCCACCGACTACCCATAGGCTCCTAAGTAGTTCCTTCTTGTGGTTTATGTTTTAGAATCCTATAGGGTAATCCCAAAAAGGAACTGCTAAGGAGCCTATGACTATAGGCTGTTCCACCGAGCTTCGTGGAGTTCTCGTCTGCCCAGACCCATCTGCAGGGCCCCAGTGCGGTCCGCTCCCGATGCCTCGGGAATCGTCTTCGTAGGGGCCTTAACTGATTAGCAGAATTTTTTGGGTGTCTAGGGTTTATTGTTTAGGGGCCTCAATGATTAGAATAATTTTTTGGGGTGTCTAGGACACTGCCAAAAGGAACGGTAGCTAGGGTTCAGAGATCAGGGCTACAGGGCCTTTAATGCAGCATTGAAGGATCCAGCAAACACAGTCCCCCAAAAAGGGGTTCCCGACATGTTCCCACCATTGTATGGGTTTAGACGGTGCTGTTGTTCTAAGATTCCGGGTCTTGGCATCCTGTACGGAGAACTTGCGCGTCTGTTCACCTTGACCCCGCAAAACCGTCAATTTGCCTTAGCCACAGCCCCGGCCCCAAGCCCCGAGCTCCCCAGCCCCACCCCACCAGCCAGCCAAAAATCAGCAAAAGACAGACACCCCAGTCCTAGCCAGGTTCGGTTAACACTTATTGGCACCCAAGCCCTTACCAATTTTTGTATAAACCCTAAACCAATCCCGAAGCCCTTAGACCATTTTAGAGTACTGCCCTTTCTTCGGGGCCGGGGCCCAAACGGCCTTCTGATGGCGAGCGCCAAGAGGATTTCGCATGGCCATGCGTCGAGGCCTCTGGCAAACCCAGGAATCGTAGAATTCACGATTTTGTGCTTAAGCCCTAAACTCTTATAAACCCTAAGAATCCTAAACCCATAAAAAAACCTTAAACCCATTAAAACAACTAAATCCATAAATGTCCATAAAAACACGCTGAACCCATAAAACCCTAAACCCTAATAAGGCTTGAGGCCTTCGACGTGCGGGCATTGGAGTTCAAAGTCGAGTGTGTAAGTGTAGGCTCGGAGCAGTTCATCTCGGAGCTGGTTTTGGCACAGATATACTTCACCCTAAACCCTAAACCCTCTAGGTTTTAGTATGAGGGGTGTTGGGTTCATAACTAGGGATTAAGCTTGCTTAAGTTAAAACCTTCAGAAGTTCCATGGTCAGCCAAACCCCACTATAAACCCCTACATCCGTAAACACTGCAACCGAAATCGAATCCTCACGTTCTACAATGCTTAATACTCTAACTAACCATAGTCACAAGCTGCCGCGGAAGGTACACTCCTCAATGACACAGCTGAGGGGAGTAAGACCCCTGATTATTAATGAACCACCTTAATGAGGACGATCAACGCCAGAGAGAAAAATGCGCAAACGATGCGGGAGCCACAGAAAGCCGGAACTCTCAAGCACCGGTCACAGTACTGGTGTTCGAGCCGAGGGCAGCACGAGACGATTGCCAGCAGGGGAATTTCCGAAGCCTGCCAATGTGTTGCGACTCAGCATGTGCAAGTAGAACGCTTCAGGATGGCTTCAGCATTCTCATCAATCTTATCATGATTGGAACTGCTGTTAGTATTATTTATGAGACTCAAAGCATATTGTAGTCACTGAGAGGCTTGCAAGTTAACGCTTTGCGCTTCCACCATATATCCCTAAATCCCGAGAGGTCAACGAATCGAGAGATACCGCGAAGCCCCAACCCACGACCTTGTATACCCAATGTGTCATTCAATCCACCTATCTCTCCCCGGAGGCACTATTGAACAATTACTAGCAACATTGCTTATAGAACCCCAAGATGACCCATCAGGCCCCTGTATGCATAAACCGTTATTTCTGGTAGGCGCAGAAGACCACAGAACTCGATGGCCGAAAGATCCCATGGCTCCCACGACTATGTCCGTAGTTGAACACTGTTCCTTGAACTGAAGCTTTCCCATCTTGGGATGTTTAGATTTTGGTCAGATTTTCCCAAACCTACATGCTGTTTCCCGCAGGGGCTGCAGGGCACGCTGTATGTGACCTTCAGTGGCTGCACTGCGTGTAGCCACTAACCTGGGACTGCTTGAAATCGCGATCCTAAACCCTCAAGGGCCCTTGTAAAGCTTGAAAGGAACATAGAAAAACTTAGAAAAAGCTTATAAAGCTTGAAAGGAAAGAAGACAAAGGTTGTCATTCAGCCGTCGAGCCTAGAACCGAAGGGCCTGAATTCGAGACAGTTCGGTTTTCTGGATACTCCTCTGCGCGATATGGATCTGCGGGTGGGGGGGGGGGGGGGATGGGTGTGTGAAAAAACCTACGCAACATCCCAAACCCGAAACTTCACCGAGTTCTGGTGTTAGGGCTTTCAAGTTCTGAGGGCATGGGATCCAGAATCCATAGGGGGATTGCCTAGAGTCTAGTGTAGTTCCTTCTTGGGCGGTGTACCATTCGTTTAACCCAAAAAGGAACTGCGACATGGAGACCATAGGTGGGAAATAGCGACAAGGATTAGGGACAAACATGCGCAATTAAGCAAGATGGCACCTACACGAAAAAACACTACAGTGACCTCTCTAAAGTCTAAAGCCTATGCCTGGCTTAATCGGCATTCGGCTCTCTGCGACCCCACAACCACAAGCCGCCCCGAACCCGGACTGTCAGTACCTTGGCCGACACTCGGCCGAGGTGACGGCGTGGATCGGCCTCGAGCCATCAGGACTTTCAAACTCTGTTTTTATTTTTGTTTTTTTTNNTTGGGGGGGGGGGGGTTCGGGCTCTCTCAGGGTTGTAGGCTCAGGGTACTCAGGGTTTAGGGCTTTATTGGCCTTTGCCCGAGATTTCCGCCGCTGCCTGGGCTCCAAACACGTGCTCAAACCCAGATCGTGCTAAAATGTCTGCCCGGCGAGCTCAAAACCCATTAGGGTTTAGGGTTCAGGGTCTAGGGTATATCCTTATCTCAGATGACGAAGTCGCAGTCTGGTCGCATGCTACAGCTGAGGTGCTCTAACTCATTGAAGGGTATTGCCGCCTGGGGATCTTCCTAGGCTGCGGTGCTTCTGAATTCCAATTCTGAGAGATGTGCGTTCAGGGGTTGAGACGATATGGGGGAAAAAGGCGGAGGGCCAAACACACCATCGCGTAACGCCTTGCATCCAAGCCCAAGCCCGGAAAACTTGAAGGTTTTTGGGCCGCCAGGCTTGATCTAAATCGTAAACCCTGGACCCACTAAACTTGCACTCAAGTTCATATAAACCATGCAAGAAAAACTGGACAAAAGAGTTGGGGGTTCAGGGTTTAGGTACAGTACAGCCCCACCGAACCTTGAATCAGGTACATGGATGTTATCGTGACGAAATCCTGTGAGAACTAAGCTCCGCAAAGCCTCACATGACAAACAGTTAAACAGAAGACCTTAGAGTAAAACTTTAAACAAACCCGTCTAAATTGATGGAGAATTCTAAACCCTATAAGCCAGAACACCTTAAACCCAAAAAAGGAGCCCTAAGCCCTGTACCAAAGAACCATGAACCCTAAACCGTAAGGAGGCTAAACCCCAAACCAAAGAACCCCAAACCCTGACCACGGAATCTCCTCCCAAATCCTGAACCAGAGGAACCCTACAACCCAAAACCCTAAACTTTCCTAAACACTAAACCAGAAAGAATCACAAGAACAAACCGCAAACACCAAAAAAGGCCTGCAGCCCTAAAGCCTCAACCAAAAGAGCTAAAGCCCGCAAGACTAAACCCCTGAACCAAACGGGCCCTAAACTCCTAAACCCTAAACCCAAAGCCCTGAGCACTAAACCCTGAACCCAAAAAGAACATCAAAAAAGGGCCCGGAACACCAAACCCTGAACCAAAAAGGAACACCAAAGGGCCAGGACTTCCCAAGGCTCCAGCACATGGGAAACGCCGAAGGAGCAGTTGGCAGCGCGGTCGGTGACCGCCATCCGTCTGGATGCTGCCTGTTGGGGTCATCTGAGGGTTTAGTGATTATAGGGCTTTGTGTTTTAGGGTTTGGTATAGGGTCTGGAATTTAGGATAATGGTTTTGGCGGTTTGGGCGGTTGGGGTAAGTGGCATCCAAGATCCTTGACATGATTGATAAGAGTCTGAAAGAAACAGAACTTCGCGCAGTGGTTACAAAGAACGACATTGCCGACTTTCGGCTGGCCCTGGAGGCATTGGTCCAAATGTCCCTAAATACTGTACCCTCTAAGCCCTACACCCTGGATTCTGACCCACCAATATAACTTACTTACATGCATACATGCAAACAGACATACAAATAAACATACGTACATACATACATCCATGCATGCATGCATGCACAGCCACATACGTACATGCCATGCCATGCCATGCATGCGTACGCACGGACGAGCGCACACAGAAACACATGTGTATATATATATACACACATACATATACATATACACACACACATATATATATTTATGTATTTATTTATTTATGTATTTATTTATACGAAATACAAAAGACAAACACGTCAGTACCTTGCCTCGACAACGGAACAGAGGGCCTGGATTCTCTCAGGTTCTATGATGATACTATCCCAAAGGGTCCGTTATGATACTTACCCAAAGCATAATGGCCATTCCTGCTATAGAAACCCTACATTCCACTATATTGGTACTTAGGACCCTTTGGGTATAGAGGCTCTCCGGCGCTGACATGTTGGCTTTCAGGGTCTGCGGCTTCAAGCGTTTCAGGGTATGGGATTTCGCAATCGAGATGGGATTTCGGAATCGAGAAGGGACGAAGGGGCCCATTCGGAGCCCATACCTATAGTTTCCATTGTCATTCGTTTTTTGGGGTTACCACGTAAGATCCTAAATATGAAACAAGTTGAACAACCAAAGGAACTACAAAGGAGACCACAAGGCCACAAGGTAGGTATTTCGTTTCAATCGCTCGGAGTTGTTGTGTGATTTCCCCTAAACCCATCTTTAAAGACCTCCCTAAACCCTAAACCCAAAGACCTCCCTAAACCGCAAATAACCCAAAAACCTTCCTAAACCCTAAACCCAAAGACCTACCTGAACCCTAAACCCAAAGACCTCCCTAAACCCTAAACCCAAAGACCTCCCTTTTACCCAAAGACCTCCCTAAACCCTAAACCCAAAGACCTCCCTAAACCCTAAACCCTTAGGAGCCGTAGAAACGAAGCGGTTGCCCGGTAGAGCCTCTGCATGGGCGACTTCGCATGCTCAGGTCGGAAGGCACCTGGGGCTAACGGAGACCCGTTCGGGTTTAGGGGTTTCGACTCACACACTCGCAAAAGCAGGGTTTAGGGTTTAGGGGCTTAGGGTTTCGGTTTAGCCCCCTGTTTTCTGGCTCGGATATGTTGTTGTTTAGGGTTTGGGGTTCAGGGGCTTAGGGACAGTTCTGGTACCCTAAAAGAGGGGCAGGGTATGACACGAGTTTTCCGTCAAGCAGAGAAACCTGTAGCTCTTGTAGACGCCCTCTTTGGATTCCTTACAGCAACCCTTAAGCGAACCCTGATGAACTCTTGCAGGACTCCTTGGCCTTAGGGTCCATGTGCTCATGTGGTCAAAACATATATCCTATACTATATATGGGTACATGCCATACATGCACCGACTTTGATGTAGGTCCAAAGTAGTTCTATCCTATACTATATGGGTACATGGACCCGAAAGGGCCTTAGGAAATCAAGCTCCATGCTGTGCACCTAGGGCCCTAAACCCTATAAGCCCTATAAACCCGAAACCCCTAAACCCTACAAGCCCTAAACCCTATAACCCTATCACCCCTAAGCCCTAAGCCCTAAACCCCTTATAACCCTATAACCCCTAAGCCAATAACCCTACATAAGCCCTCAACCACACGGCGCCCCGTAGGGTCCCAACCTATGCCTAAACCCCAAAACCCTAAACCCTATAACCCTATAACCCTATAACCCTATAACCCCTAAACCCTTAAACCTTATAACCCCTAAACCCCTAAACCTTATAACCCAAAACCCTATAACCCCCAAACCCCAAAACCTTATGACCCCTAAACCCCTAAACCCCAAACCCCTATAACCCCTAAACCTTGTAACCCCTAAACCCCTAAACATTATAACCCTATAACCCCGGTAGGGTCCCAACCTATGCGGCCTTCCGACGGAGAGCGGAATGCCGAACCTGAGAGGACCTGAGCAAAGGTAAGGCTTTAGGGTTGAAAGCTTCCTTTAAAGGGGGTTTAGGGTTTCTTTTGAAGGGGTTTAGGGTTCCTTTAAAGGGTTTTTGGGCTTTAGTTTTAGGGTTTTAGGGCTTTATGGTTTAGGGCTTTAGGGTTTCAGGGCTTTGGGGCTGTGGGGTTTGTTTTTTTGTTTGAACGAGCCTTTTCCAGTTAGGGTCTAGGCTGCATAAAGGGTTTAGAGCTTAGGCTTTAGGGCATTAGGAGTTTAGGGTTTATGGCCTAGCGTGCAGTGTTGAAGGCTGTTGTGAGACTTTGATGAAGTTTGAGTGGGGCAAGTATGTTTGTTAAACCTGCGCTGTTGTTAGTGCGTGCGCTGCTGGGTTGTTGCTTGAACAACCCAGTCATGTTCGTTCAAGCCGTTACATGCTCGACAACATCTTTTCCCAAACTTTTTACGGCAGAGGGCCTGGGGCGTATACATTATCCCCTGTTTGCCTTCGGGTATGGGGGGGGGGTTAGCATGAAAATAATTTGTCGATGTTCTTTCTGCTACGGGGCCTGTAGGGCTTTGCGAAGGGAGGACCCGTTTCTCACGGTAGGGTTTCTAAGTGAAGTGTGCTGTGACTGTAAGGTATGAGGTGCAGGGTCAGGCAGAGGGTGTGTGCTTTCGGGGTCCACTACGGCACTGGGTCTCTAGAGTGTCTACGTGAGAAAGGCCAAGTTCAGTGATAGAGCCAAAATCGGATTTAGGTCAGCGAGAGTCTGGGAAAGCTGCATTACAACAAAGACTGCAGGGAACAAACAAGACAGCCACAGTGCCTTGGCATAAGGTGTATTGGTTTTGGCTTCGAGAGATCTGTAAGCGCCTGCTCCAACGCACACGAGAACAGAAAAAATACACCCATCGAACGACCCTCGGCTTCAAAACCAAACAACTTGTCCAGCGCTGAGCCTCGCCTTTACTAATGGTTTATCAAGCGCTCGCACTATTCTCTATAGGTTTCAACCGTCAAACGGTAAATGGCCATAGTTGAAGTGGGAGAGCTCATATTTTCTTGGGGGAGCCGCTACTTCAAAGGGTCTACACTGCTTCGCGGTTCTCAATCTCTCGCGACAAGACTCCAGCACAGTGCAAGTGAGATGCCGGCGAGATGTACATGATGACAGATGGACAGAACTACCCAAAACCCCTCCTTCCTAAGGGCTCATACCAAGGATATCTATTCGTGAAGGGGACCTTGCTGAAACCGACACCCTCCTCGGCATCAGGCCAAAGGCGGTGGTGTCGCGGGCTGCCTTGCTTTGCCTTCCGACACTGGACAGGAGAGTTGGGCAAACTGCTACGAACAGAGTTACAGGCGAGGTAGCAAGTGGCTTCTGCAGGGCTGGCTTGCTGACTCTTTATCTCAAAGTCGGGCCACCTGTGCCCAAAACCCCGTTCGCTCGTTGCTAGGTGATCATCACGGAAAACTCTTGACTTCCAGCCGTGGCTAACAGGGGTCCACTTATGGCTCAGCCCAAAAACCCTAAAGAAGACTCGTCAGACCAGAACCCGACAGACGCTTTTTGTTGAAAATGGCGGTGAAGGGGCAGTCCTGCCCATGGCTGTCTTACATGCCGTGCTTAAGAACTTTAACCCGAAATTTCCTGCCCGCCTCTCCAAGCCCTGAACCATAAATTTAAAGCCTCTCTCTCTCTCTCTCTCCCGCTGCGCCTGTGCCAACCGGCGCCGGGCTAATGGCCCGACCAGAATAGGTCAGCACCTAGGCCAGCTTAGGACTAACTTAGAATATCGCCAGAGTAGGGCTGTTGGGTGTATAGCAATCTAGACAGCAGAAAGGGGCTGACTATAGGCAATTATGGGGTGCCTTGCTTACTAGTTACTGACTTCAAGCCTCTCTACCGGAGGTCGACTCAGGGGGCCGGGGTTCGAAGGGCCCGGGGCATGAGATTTGGGAGTGCTTACAACAGATCTGGAGACCCAAAAGCCTGGTGCTGTACGGGCTATGCCTATAATTGCTAGGGTCAACAGCTACAACTTTGGAGGGTTTGTGGCTGCAGGTAATCACCCGGAACACGGTTTCGGGTTTACCTGACCCCGAAAAGTAGGTAAAATAATGGCTTAACACCTAGAAGGGGCCATTATTCTACATACTTTGGGGGGTTAGGTAGGGTTTAAGGGCTTAGGGCTTAGGCCCGAGACCCTCAACCTGAAAAAACAATCAAGTCGGCATCGATTCGTAGCTCGGAAGAAGGTAACGTAGGAACCTGATTAAGAAACCCGTCCTAAAACCCCAAATAATAGGGCTCAGTTGCAGGTTCCTACATTAACTGATCATTAACTTAGCTGCTGAGTTCATACACCAAAAAGTGTACACTTTCAGTTCTATAAGAGATCGTATTATCCCGAAAAGATACAAGTGTACTCATTCAGCCACTAGGTTAACTCACCACTTCACTTTGCTTAGCATATGCACGTTATAAGGTTTACCGTAGGCCCGAGATGCTTGTAGTGTTTAGGGAAGCTATGTAAGACACTGGAAGCAGTCTTCTTCTGGTCGCTGCTTTCGGCCACTCTGA
>CAJNJA010009076.1:27410-41507 GCA_905231915.1 Symbiodinium necroappetens | reverse complement strand
TGGTCTACTGCTGCTGTTGCTGCTGCTGCTACTACTACTACTACTAATAATAATACTACCACTACTACTACTGCCACTACTACTACTACTACTACTACTACTACTACTACTACTACTATACTACTGCTGCTGCTACTACTACTACTACTTCTACTACTACTACTACTACTACTACCACCCACCGCGGACCACATACTACCTCCCACCTCCGACTGCTACGGCTACTGCTACTGCCACTGCCATTGCTACGGCCACGGCTACTCACCAGCACTACCACCACTATAGTGCCAGCAGTATACTGCTGGTACTTCTGTTTTTTCTTCTGGCGCTCAAAATTAGGTTCCTGTACATGGCTCAGGCGTAAGATCCACGTAAGTTCCGCGTAAGTGGCATCATAGTCGACGTAGCTAGATCTAGGCCAATGGACATCGTAGGGTTCCTTCAAGGGTTCCTTCCAAGGTTTCTTTTCAAGGCTCCTGTAAGGATTCCTTTTTGGGTTCCTCTAGAGGTTCCGAGACTTCGTCACAAATCCAACAATTAAGACGGCCTTAAGCAACTCTTTCGGTCTACGGTAGCTTTCATAGCAGCCCTGAAGCCCGTAGGAAAGGCTCCCAACAGGTCTCAATCAGCTATGCTATGCCCATCGAGAAACTTTCAGGAAATTTTATCAAGAATCTAACAGAATCTAACATTTATGACGGCTTGGTGAACATTCCAACCCTTAAGACGGCCTTAACCAGCCTTGTCCAACTACACGCAGCCCTGAAACTAGGAGGCCTCCCAAAAGCTCTTCATTATAATGCCCGTCAAAAAACCTGACATTCAGAAGCTTCTATGAAGCTCTGGGGCTTATAACTGTGGCATAATTATGGCTTCAGGCTTGCGAATGTATGTATTTGGCGGTAAGCATGCCTCCGCGAAAGTTCCGCGATGGTGTTGCGAAAGACCAGCTTCTTTGCGCGAAGAAGGTCATTCCGGGATGAAGGAATTTAGATCAGCAGCCATATATATATACACACATATATATATACATATATATATATATACATATGATCATATCTAAGCATATGCAGGTCTTCGTTCAGGATAGTAGGTTTGGGGCTCCGGGTCGAAGATTGCCGGAGTCTTTCGAATTGTGCGATTCCTGATTTCAGTTTGGCCCTCCTGTGTGGGCTATGTCCTTTGCTGCAGGTGGGGGCAAGGGTACTGGAACCAAGACATGGGGGAGAATACAGAAGTTCGAAGAATTGGTAAAATGGTTCGTCAGGGTTCCTTTATATACAGCTCTAGTGTAATATACCCCAAGACCGTGAAGGAATTCTGAAAGCCCCTACTGTAGATGAGCTCGGTGTGGTAGAGGTGGGGGTGGGGGGGGCTGGGATTCAGATTCGTTCTGCAAACCTTGCCATATGTTGAGCACTTGCACTTGCAAGATTCCATCCGTCCGTGTAGTAAACTGACAACGGAAAGTCTCCGGCACCAACTCCAGTTCTACGTTGAGGAACAAGACCCGCTGACGCATTCACTTGGACGGCTCTTCCGTGTGTATACAAGTTTAGTTCAGTGTATGACCGCGGTACCATCATGCGCGCACTCAGCTCCATCATCCTCGGTTTTGGCTTCTCCCACCGGCAGTGTGGGACCATCACGGTCTTCACAAGACCAAGCGTGATCACAGTGACTGTTATGATGGTGGTAGGGGCAGCGGTGAGTGTCGTGACGATCATGATGTTGATGGTGACGAAGAGTGTGAATATGGTGTCAATGCTGGCTTCAAAGGCTTCAATGGTCAAGCAAGATTTAGCCTTGGTTGCCGTCACCATCAACAGAACCATCGTGAACACCACAGTATCAGTAGTATGAGTAGGAGTGTTGGTATCAGTGTGTATTAGTATTCGTATTCGTGTCAGGATTCGTATTCGACTGTGCTTGTATTGGAAATCGTATTAGTTGCAGTATTCGTACCAGTGTTATTGGAATTTGTTTCGTATTAGAATCAGTTCTAGTATGAAGGACAGCACTCCAGTACTACTATCGTTATAACTATTAGTCGCAGTAGTGGTAGTGGTAGTGGTGGTGGTACTAGTAGTAGTAGTAGTAGTAGTAGTAGGAGTAGGAGTAGGAGTAGTAGCAGTAGTAGTAGTAGTAGCAGCAGCAGCAGCAGCAGGCGGGCAGCAGGCGTCGTCGTCGTCGTCGTAGTAGTAGTAGTAGTAGTGGTAGTGGTAGTGGTAGTGGTAGCAGGATTTCCGTGGGATGCCATGTTTTAGAACCGCAGCTACAGAATGGAGTATAGGCACACCTGGCAAAACAATCCGTAGCACACAATAGTTGTTGATGGTATTATCGCATGCAGGGCGATGTGACCGTCAAAGCTGGCTGGCCAACAAGATTCGGGCTATAAGTTTTCAGAAGTTTAAGGGATGAAAACTGAGCATTCGGATTGATAATTTGAGGCCTTGCGGGTTGAGGTCAGGATGGCAACCTAAGCCCGGCGCCTCAAACCTAGAACCCCGTTTTTGCCGGCCATGCAGAATGGCTGCCCGAAGCTCGAAAGCATACCTGGACCTGAAAAAGCCTATCTTTTTAGGGCTCCTATTCTGATTTCCTGATGTAAGTCGTTAAACAGGTAGGTTGTTTAGGGCCCAGGTAAACTCCATATCCCTTAAGCCGGGTCAACAAGAAGTCGCCCTGCGAAAGGCTGCACATGCACACCAGGTGCCTTGTCTGCCGTTGGGAAGACAGGGCATGATAGGTGCCTAAAGAATTGCCAGACCGTCCCAAAGGGTTCCTTACTGATTATAATAAATATGTATAGCAAAAAACACCCAAATCTGTTTAAACTGTTAAAGCCACTATATTTCCGGCAGGAGGATTTTTAAAGACTGAAAACCTGAAGCCCTGAGCCCTTTCTTTCCCCTTGCTTTGTGTGCAGTTTGTTGATGCTGTGATTTGGGGTTGAGGGTTGGGGTTCAGTGTAGCGGGTTTCAGGCTTTAGGGTTGGATGCATTGCAGTTGCCAGGAGAATAAGTTAATAAGACCGATGACAGTGTTTCTTCATTTTTGCTACTGTCAACACTGAATAGTGTCGCTCCATATTACTGTTGCTTCTGTTGTTGTTGGTGGTGGCGGTGGTGGCAGCACTGTTGAATGCCCTGCTTCAGGTGTAGGCTGGTCCGAAACTTCTACTTGAGGACCAGGTGACTAAGTAAGGTATCTGTAGATACCGGAGGGCATGGCTTCTAATCATTAAGGTACTCTATGTCTCTGTGTGTGTGTGTGTTTGTGTGTGTTTGTGTGTGTGTGTGTTTGTGTGTGTGTGTGTTTGTGTGTGTGTGTGTCTGTGTGTCTGTGCGTTTGTTTGTGACTCTGCGTGTGTGTGCGGTTGTGTGTGTGTGTGTGCACGCTGTGTTTGCGTGTTTATTTGTTTGCTTGCCTGTCTGGCAGTTTGCCTGCCCGCCTGCCTGCCTGTCTGTATGCCGTTATGTATGTGATACATACGTATATACTTATTATATATATATATATATGTCTGCCTGTTTAGCCTTCAATCAGCCTTTCTGCCAAGACGAGCCCTGATTTAATCCTGTGAACCAAGCCCGTTGAGCCCAGACACTGAAGCCACCCCTAAACCCAAAACCCTTATCGTGTAGAGCTTAAAAACCCTATCGTGCAGTCGAAAAAACCTTACTCAAGCTTGGGAGAAGACGCAAACCCTAACTAAAATAAAGCCTGCCATGACACCCTGTAAGAAGCCCGCCCAAGCCCCATGCTGGGTTTCAAGTGTTCACTGAATCCGGCCGTTGCCAGGGGTTTAGGGGTTTAGAGTTTTGGCTTTGGGTTTCGGCTTTTGGTTTAGGGTTGAGCGTTCAAGGACCTTTTGAGCCACTGTGCTGCATGTGGCCCTTCAACGTCAAAACCCAACCGTCATATAATGCCGCAGCCTGAGATTGGTTTTGGAGGGTCCATGGGTTTTTTCTAGAGCAAATCAGCCTTTCTGGAGGCAGCTCGGAGTGTTTACGCTTTGAGATTTATAGGGTCCAGGGATCGATGCAGCCAACCAGCAGGGTTCGAGACCCCAAGCACTCCGGAGTTGGACTACGATCTGGTCACCGGGATAAGGAAGTTTAGGGGTTAGGGTTTAGGTGTGGATGTGTTGGTCTCAGAATTTGCAGGTGGTGGATAACCGGAGTTGCATCCTATGTTTGGGGGGGTGTTGCCACGTTTTCGTCCTCGTTCCACATCCTACAGGGCTCCTACTTCGTAGGGTTCCTGGAAGCTACCCCAAACCCTGTTCTAATTTGGGTCTAACTGCGAAGGAACCATGTTAGAGCTTCTTCAGGCTTTGGCGTTCGAGGGCTTTGCTGTAGCTTGGGGAAATTGGCTGCTGAGTTTTGTTCTACTTAGGTTGATCCGATGCACATCCCTTCAAATCTCGGGGGTCTTTGATCGGCGCCGTAAGGGCTTCCAGGGCTGCGTCTTACCTAAACCCTAAACCGCTAACCCTAGGCGCTAAACCCTAAACTATACACCCTAAAACCTAAATCCTAAAATTCTAAACCCTAAAGCCTAAAGCCTAAGCCGTTGTTTTACGTTCTCACCATCTTGTGGAACAAACCGAGACAGAAGCCTCGGGCATCTTGTCCTGGGGGGCTTGCTGTGTTATTCAGCGTTGTTATACGTCGAACATCTTTTTCCGGGTACCCATAGGCCCCAAAGTAATATTCCTTTTTTGGGATTACCTTATAGGCTTCGAAAGATAAACCATAAAAAGGAACTACTTCGGGGCCTATGGGTAGTTTTCCTCCGGAGAAATTCAGAAAGACCTCTGCCGCACATCTACAGCTTCTTTGATCGACTCTGGGCGCTGTAAATGTAAACCCTGGACCGGGCTCTTTCCAAATTTGTCTTGCTCTTTCGGGGGGTCCTCAGCACAGTACATTTCAAACGGTTACTTGCGGTACAAAGCACGCACGACGTAGTGCGGTATGCGCCGCCCAAAGGCAACCTTTGTTAGAGTGGACAGGCTCGCAGATTTGGACAAAACCGCATTCACAATGCAACCGGCAACCGTAGCAAAACAAGAAGATCATGGTTCACACACACATGTCCGCGGTGGTGGCAGTGGCAGGCAGTGGTGGTGGTAGTGGTAGTGGTAATGGTGGTAAAAGCAGCGGGAGTTGTTGGGGCTGCTGTTGTTGCTGTTGTTGGCAGCTGGCTCGTCTGCCGCCGCGAAGGGTGAAGTGATTTCGGGCTGCAATGTGCTGAAACTCGAGTTTTGGCACATGGCCGTCTGGACAAAAATTCTGCGCTGTGCATTTCGTATCGGTTTTTGTAGTGATTTCCTGAAAAAACATGTTCATGTTTAGGGCTACACTGTGCCAAAACTCGTGTTCTCGCACATGGCAGTTTGGACTTCCATGGGTATTTACAGTCATCCGTGGCTTTTCCGTTTCCGTCTTTTTGCTTCCGTACAAGGTTGGGGGGGGGGGGGATAACGTCCATGCGAATGCGACTTGCACCTGGTCTTTCTTGTTTGCTCCGTGCAGGGGTGGAGAAGTGGGGGGGATGGGGGGGAGGCTGCTCTGCTAAAGTCCACGCGAATGCGGCTTGCATCCAGTGTTTCTTTTATGCTCTGTGCAGGGGTGGGGAGGGGGGAAGGATGGGGGGCGATGGCGATGACGATAACTATGATGATAACAATGACAATGTTGCTCCCTGTTGCTGCTGTTTTCATGTTACTTCTCAAACGCTCCCAATACAAAAGTCTCGCGTTTCCTGGGCTCTCCAAACAAAAACTGAAAAACCGGACACGAATGTTCTAGCAACAAAAACGACGAAAACCACGGTGTTGACGATGCTTCGCAACAAAATCACAATAGACAAAAATTCACAACAGCATGGAGAAGCGAAGGAGCAAAACATCGTCCTATTCACGAAAACCACACAAAACTTGAGGTTTTCAGGCTTGTGACAAAACACCCTCCGACAATGAACGACGCACCCTTGGCGGCGGCAGATGTGCCGCCTTCCTTGTTGTTGGTGTTGTTGTTGTTGTTGTTGTTGCTGCTGCTGTTGCAGCAGTAGCAGCAGCACAGCAGTAGTAGTCGTAACGGCAGTAGCAGTAGCAGTAGCAGTAGCAGTGGCAGCAGCAGCAGCAGCAGTCGCAGTTGCAGTCGCAGTAGCAGAAGTACTTGAAGCAGCAGCAGTAATGGCAGGAAGTTGGTTGCTGCAGTGCTGAGGTGGGAACCAACTATTATGGTCGGGCACCCAGAGCGCTGGTGTCCGGGGCGCTGACTCATTTGCAGCCCTTGGGTGCAGTTGAGCAGTTCCTAATCGGCTCAGGTGTTGCAAAGTTGCTACAAGTTCGTCCGTTTTTGTTGCATCCACGAAGCGACCGTGCTCCACGAACTTCAAAGAGAAGCCGTCAACTTACCAAGAGTCTCAATGTTTACAGGCACGAGCTTTTCCTATTTTACGTCGGAGTTCATACTGATTAGCGAGTGAATCTCGGAACTGTGTATTCCAGAAGGGCCGCAGCTTACACCGGGGAACACTCTCATGGAGGTTCGCAGTCGTCAAAAGGGTTGGGTTCACGTCGTATGAGTAATACAGGGTCCTAAAATGATTACCGATACTGTTTCGGGGATTCCTTATTATAAGTATAGTATAGTGTACACCCAAACCCTGTTCGACAATGTCCAGTTGCCACCGAAATCCCACTTGATATACTTGATGCTTGGCATTCTGAGTTTGGCTCGATGATCAAAGTTATCACGGATATCATCTCTAAAAGCTGATTTCCAATACGGATACGGCTTGAAGGTCACAGGTGAGGCACAAGCCCTCTAGTTTCTTTTGCCCGAACAGACTTCTTGTCCGATCACACCCAAACCCTGTTCGAATTATTAGGGCCCCCATATTACGTGCAGCGACCTTTCTTCTACCCATGCTTAGAAACGGGCAGACTTCCCGGAGAGCCCGATACTCCTTAAATAAGGACTATACCCTAAACTATTTATAGGGGCCTGAATATTATCACTTACGGTATGTTCCTTAATGAAGGGGTACTGGGCTCTCTGTGTTCCCCAAACCCAAAACCCCCAAAACCCTAAAACCCTAAACCCCGAAAACCCCGAAAACCCTAAAACCCTAAACCCCAAACCCCTTAATTAAGGGGTATTGGGCTCTCTGGGAAGCGACCAAAAATGAATGATCCTACGCTTGACACCGAAGACCAAGCCTGAAACCCTCGGGGTTTCGGGTTTAGGGTTTTCGGGCTTTAGGGTTTAGGGGTTTAGGGGTTTAGGGTCGTTTAGGGTTTAGGGTTTTAGGGTTTAGGGTTTAGGGTTTTAGTTTAGGGTCGTGTAGGGTTTAGGGTTTAGGGTTTCGTGTAGCCGGTGGATACTCAAAGCGTGGTCTAATGAGCAGGTTTTCGCTACCAGGACTGTGGAAGTGAAGGTGAAGACGGGGGTAGAGGTGGTGCTGCTGCTGGTGCTGTTTTCGGCGGTGCTGGTGGTGATAGTGGCGGTCGTGGTGGGGTCGGGGTAAGTGTGTCAGAGCTTTTTTCCTCTTGCTGCAATCAATCCAACAGGACAGCGTATTACCAAAATCTCAGCAGGAAGTATATGCCAATACGCCAGAGGCAAGACTGCCCCCCCTCATCCGCCTGGCTTCAGTGTTCGGTGCGGCGACAGCGAGGAGAGTTTGCGGACTTTGTAGGCCTGTTTGACGGGTTTGAGTTTGAGGCCAAGGACCGTGCTGTCAGCGACATGATACGATTTGGACTTCAGGGTGTATGTGGAGGAATCATACGCTCCGGACCGACTGTTGTAGGAGCAGTGTAGACAGTTTCAGAGCGCATGGTTGTAGAAGCAGTTTATGGCCTGTGTGTTGGAGTTATGCTGCTCGGGACCTATGTGGAGGCCGACAGTGTAGTCTTAATCTAGCATCTAGCGTGGACCATCCGTGAACTGCCCATGCCGCCTTTCAATGTAGGGATATGTGCATGGCACGTTCGTTGTAGCTCCTTGCTACTACTACTGCTTCAGTGACATCCGCATCTATCCCGAGTCCCAAATCCTTTAATACGCTGATCTGGAGGAGTCGTTTGATTCGCTCTGCTACAAGAAGTGCTCTCTGCTCACAGACAGTAAAATGCCTCTTGACTGCATGTTGAATGCATACTGCTAAGTGAACGGCGCTGGATTCCGGTTCACTGGGCGTTGCATCCTTGAAGCGGTTCGGGAGACTTGGTGAGTGACCTTCTGCAAGAGAAAGTCAGCTTTATCCGTAGGGCAGTGAGAGCTTTTCATAAGGAGCAGCCATGCTTGCATGTTCATACATCACCCTTCAGGGGCCACCTCTGAACATGATATCGGCATGGACAGAACCTGGAGCACCGTTCAGTATCATTGAAAGCGATGCCGTTCATTGAAAACGATGCCGTGGCTGAAAGGCCAGTGTTTTTTCAGAGGGGGACGTCTTCTGCGCTTGTTTGGGCCTTGCGGATTCATCTTCGAAGTGCCCAGCATGTTACGCTCTGGAGCCTCCGAGCTCGCAAAGCACGACAGGAACTTCGGATCGTGAAGCCAAGCACGCCTTTGGAAGCATACATGCCGAACCTGGTTGTCGTAAAAGTTTAGTCAGTTTAGTCGTTGGCCTAATTTGCAGCCTCACACTCCCAGGAGGATTTATACGATCGCATGCCATATAAAGACGAACAGTTTAAGTCAAAACAAGACATCTACAACGTCACTCAGTAATCAGTCAAGACAAACAAACAGCAAACAAAGACCAACAAATGGAAATCAGAACAAATAAAGACAAACAAAGACATAGAATGTCAAATGATGGCAAGCAACAAACACAAGTGAAACATACATGAGCGAAGACGAATGCAGACAAAATACCGCCAAACACAGACACATAAAGACCAGCGACAACAACAAAGACAAAGACAAAAAACAAATCAAGTAACAGTAGAACACCAAATCAAAGCAAAACACGACACTTTCAATATACTGGCTCTTGTCCCCTCAACCTTCAACCTGTAACCAAACCACAGTTTAAGACAGCCATAAACAAGCATCCCCAATCACAGAGCAAACCAGGGGGGAGGGCCCCGCACGGGGGGGGGGGGGGGGGGGCTTCACACGGTGGGCGATAAGGTGATGAAATATTTAGATTGTCCAACTACAAACAGCAAGCATCCTCATTGCTGCACGGCTGCACCGTATCGGGCACACTGTGCAAAAACAGAACGATTTTAAAACGACTTGACAAGATTCAATGAGATTTCACGGGCTGGGGTTCGTGATTGTTTACATTGCTTCACAGTCTTTTGAGATGTAACAAGATTCATGATCATGCTTGGTGGGGCGGTGTCCATGTTTCTCGCAGATCTAATAGGACTTAGTAGAATTTGTCAAGCTTCGATAAAATGTAGCCGGGCCGAGTTACACAAACCATCGCGAGAGAATAGTGCATTCCTAGAGTTTAGAAGACCCTGAGCGGGGTTTACGAGGATCCCGATCCCGAGAATCTAAATCTCGACCATTGCCAGCTTACGGAGCTTCGGGGTTGGGCAGGGCATGGGGTTTGTGTGGGGGCCGGGCTGTGCCAAGGGGGGGTTAGGGTGTGGGCCGATCAGGCTTGTGGGCTTTGGCTGCGACTCGGTGTTCTGGTGTGCCCAGGAAAGACCCACAGACACCAACACACACACNNACACACACACAAGCAACACACACACACACGCGCACGCACGCGCACACACACACACAAACACACACACACACATACAAAGACACACACACACACGTGCACACAAGCGCACAACAGACACAAACACACACACACACACAGAGACAGACAGACACACACACACACACAGAGACACACACACACAGAGACAAAGACACACACACACACAGAGACACAGACACACGCAAACACACACACACACACGCGCGAAACAAGAGCAATTGAGGCGCATTAGGACGTATAGCATACATCAAGACATGCCACACAAGAAGCACATGAAAAGAACAAGTCACGACAAGTAAACACTGTCATCTGCTATGCCCCATGAACCAATGGCGGTAGTGCTCTTTGTTGTTACGATCCATCAGTTTCAATGCTTTACACCACGGCAAAGCAAACAAAGGAAGGCTTTTAAAGTCAAACGAATACAATAAGCAAACAAAGACAGATAAAGTCAAGACAGATTAACTCATGGTGTCAATGGCTCTATGATGCATATGTCCGAAGGGACCTAAACCCAAAGGATCTGCTGCTACATCTGGAGCTAAGGATTTAGATTGTCAAAGCGGTGCATGCAAACGATGACTGATAATTCGACGAGTAGAAATAGTCAGTGGCAGCGCAGGACAACTTGATGGTAGCTTGTCGGAAGTTCAACTTTAGGTGCTTAACGCCTCAACGCCACCGCGCTTCATTCGCAACCGTGCAAACGCAGTTCTCAGCATGGAGCCTTGCGTGCAATGACGCTTGTAGACACTGAGGCCACATCGACACGGCCCGCCGATGCCTGAGAAACACGTGCTGAGAGTTGACAGCCTGCCGAGAGGTAATATAAAAGCTTGGCTCATCAAAATATCAAGAATCTTATCAAATATCAAGAATCTTAGGGAACGATGTTTTGTCCTGCTGGAGCTTGTTGAGTCTGCGGCACTGCGTTCTATGTGAATGACTCTCGCCCAAGTATAGCTCTAGTCAATTCGTCTAGCGTAGCAGGCGCTGTTTTGTCTCGCCTTACATTCTCCGATGTTCAACCGGAAGCTGTAAGCCCGAGGTCCCTAAACCTTACATACGGCCCTAAACTTTGAGACCGCCAACACCGTAAACCTTATAACGTAACTCCAAGATTTGAAGTTCGATGTTCATTGAAGCAGCCCGGTTCGGCTGGATGGGTTTTTCACGAAAGCCAGCGAGGCGCGAGCATCGAAAGAAGATCACACAAAGCAGGGATTCTCGCGATGGCGATAGCCATAGTGATGTTGAGGCTGACATGTTCTAATGGTGAAGAAAATCATAGTGTTGGTGACAGGAACAATGGTGAGTCAGGTAGTGACAACAGTGAAGAAGAAGATGACAATCATGAGAACGTGAATGGTTCGAACCTTGAGGATGAGGATGGTCACTCCTCCTTACCATCATCATCATCACCGTCATCATCATCATCATCAGCCCGTCTTATCCTGTTCCGTCCTGCTCCTCTATCAGCTCTATCAGCCCTGCAGCAATACAGCCGCAACGGAAACACTACCATCGACGCCACCACCACCAACAACCACAGCAACAACAACCACAACCACAACCACAACCTCAACAGCAGCAACAGCAGTAGCGGCAACATCAGTAGCAGCAACAACAGCAGCAACAATAGCAACAACGACAGCAGAAGCAACAACCACAACAGCAGAAGCAGCAACAACAAACAACAAGCACTGTCGCAAAGCGGGCCGAAGTTCAGGCAGCAAAAAGGCATTTACAGGTTCTGCGTTCATACACCAGACGCGCACCTAGAAAATCCTTTGAGGATTTCTGATCCTAAACCCTAAACCCTCAACCCTAAACCCTCGCCCTGGACCGACCTCCAGGACGAAGTGCTGCCGGGACACGTCGACGCCACTTGACCGCACGAGAATACTTCCCGGTTTAGGGTTTAGGGGTTTAGGGTTAGGGTCTAGGGTTTAGGGCCATCCGTCTACGAAAAGCAAGACTGCTGTCAAAGTTGTTGGGCTTTGTACGAGACCGGTTTCGTCGTACGAGCTGAACTGAAGATGTTTCCAGGATGGACCCTGCAACATAAACCGTCGAAGCCCTGAACCCAAAGCCCACGGAGGTTTTCCACGGAAGGGTTCTCATGTAGCCACGCAAGACCGAACTCCCACTGTCCGATCTAAACCGCCTTCAGGGTTCCATCTGAGTCGCGTTAAGCTGTTGAGTTTGGGAATTTCGTAACAAGGACGGACACGAATAGCAACAGCAACAACCACAGCAGCAGCAACAACGATAGACCAGTATTAACAACAAAAACCTGCTTCCAAGGATATGCCTTCTAGTTCCTGGCTGGTGGTCTTCTGATTAACCAGCTGCATGGCTAGGATCCTACAATAACGACAAGGCACCAACAACAGAACTACGATACAGGCAAGAGGCATAAATCATCATAAATCGCAACATGGCGACGGTTCGCCTGCAGCCGCAGCTGCATCCCTTAGCCGATGCCCTCGGACCTACGCCGAACTCTTATCTTGAGCTTATCATGTGCGCCCTAAGCCTTAAATCTCTCCGCTCTAAACCCTGTGTTTGAAGCCCAGATTTGTTCAGTAAATGCGGGACCCTCATGCAAAATCAACAAAGGTAGGATCCTAATCTTAAGCCAAAGAAACTCATAAAGATCACCCTAAACCCCAAACCCTAAACCCTCAACCCTAAACCCTCAACCAGAAACTCGCATGAGGAACTCCACCTGCGCGGACTCGCCAGTGCTTTCTAAGGGCGGTGAGAAAGCATCGGTGCCTCGACGAGGGTTCTTCGCTTTAGGGGGTTTCGGCTGTTTAGGGTTAGGGTTTTAGGGTTTAGGGTTTAGGGTGTAGGGTGGGTTAGGGTTTTTTTTCGGAAATTTAGGGTTTCAAATTCCCATACTATAGGGGGTTTCGGCTGTTTAGGGTTAGGTTTTTTTTTTCGGAGGTTTAGGGTTTCAGATTCCCATACTATACTCATACTAATACTAATCCTAATACTCTACTGTACTATACTAATGCTATACTAATACCGGAACCGTAAGCCCTAAAGTCTTAACCGGAGTTTAGGGGTATTTTTGGCTGGCCCGAGGGGTTTAGGGTTTAGGGTTTAGGGCTCGTACTGTGCATGGACTGTGTTTTTTGTGTCGTTTTCGTGGAACGAGAGACCGTAGGGGGTCGGAATGATTGCCAAGTACGTCCCTTGTAGTTCCCAAGAGAGCTTTCGCATACATGTACCACAATTCTAGTGATTACGCCTCTATTAGATGGCTTTCGATTCACGGCTCTTTCGGTTTGGGGTGCTGCGTATTCCACCAGATGAGGAGAGGCGGCATTGCAAGTTTTCGTCTTCTGAGTAGCAAGCAATCAAGAAGCCTAGCCTATCTTTAAACCAAAAAAACCTATGAACCCTATAAGCTTGAAATCCGAAACCCCAACCCCTGAGCCCTAAACCCCTATCCTCAAAAAGCCCATAATTAGCCTGGACTCGAACTCCTGTGCCGAGGGCGCCGTCCATGGACCCTACATTCGACCACATGCCGCTCGGACCCCGCCGACTCCCACTGCTCCAAAGCCGTTCACCGGCTGAGCCGACTTCTACAAGAATAAAGCTTCGATAAAACGTCTAGGGGGGGTACTTACTCTATAGTACTTAAAGGTCAAAACGTGGGGCACCTATATGGTACTTAAAGCTTTTCTGGTATATATTTTTTGGGTTTGCTGCCCTTGGTTGCTGCAATGTTGCGAGGGCAACACGGCAAAAGATATGTCGATCCGAAGTCAAGTCTCACCTTACACGAGACCGGTGCCACACTGCGAAGGTGAAAGCTTCATATCGGAGGTCTCAAAGTTCCTGGGTAGGAAGTCTCAAGGAAAGAGGGTGAATGGTTTCAGATGATTGATTTAGGCTTGAGGTATATATCTTAAGCTTCAGTCCAGACGCATGCTGTTGATTCGTGGGGCCGCAAGCAAGGTATTATCTTTTGTGGTTGCACTGTTTGCCTCAAAGAAGGCAGCGCTCCTCTCAGACCAGCCTGATGTCAAAAATGACCATACCCTGATTTTGTTGCAATGATATTGCAATGTAGTTCTAAGTTCCGGACCTGAACACCGAAGGCAGAGCTCATAAGAGTAAGAGAAAGGGCAGCCACGCAACGACTAGTAGAAGACGTAGTAGTCGTCGTCGTCGTAGTGAGAGGGGTGGTGCAGTGATGCGACAGTGGCAGTGGCGATAGAAGTAGCAGTAGCTGTAGTGGTTTCAGTAGTAGTAGTAGTAGTAGTAGTAGCAGTAGCAGTAGCAGTAGTAGTAGGAGTAGCAGTAGTAGTAGGA